>CAIGQV010000919.1:4809571-4826871 GCA_903798115.1 Danio jaintianensis
GGCTGGTGAGGTGTTCATAGAACTGGCCTCCCCTCTAGTGAGTCTGGTGGATACTCCTGCTAATGACTACTAATGAGAAATGTATATTTTATTATAGTTTTAATATATTTATAATATTGAAACTATTATCTTTAAAAATGTGTTAAACAGCTGTTAAACAACACTCTGGAAATATTTGAAAAATAAATACATTTCACAGGAGACCTAATAACTTTTCCTTCAACTGTATCTGAGCATCATAACACGCAATTTTATAAAAAGTTGAGAAATGCGCATGGAAATTTCTAAATTTATTTTGCTTAAATGATGGCAGTTCTTAGCTCATATTATATAGTATGATGTGAGAATGTCTAGAACAGCGTCTTGTCTGCTTCAAAGGAAACAAAAACATATTGAATCATATTTTATTATTCAAATAATATATATGGGTCAAAGACAAAGTGGGATTTGCAAGCATCAAAGAATAAAAGTGGGACGCAGCTTTACATTTTTATTGTTAATGCTATTTCTTCTGTCTGTGCATCAGAATGTGTCCATTGACCTTGACCTGTTTAATAAAATTCTGTGCAAAAAAAGGATTATCATATATTTCCATCATGACTTTATCATAAGTTGCCAACTGACAAGTTAAGCAGTAGTTTACAGTAGACAATGGAACATTTCACTCATGTTTTGACATTTTATTTCCCATTTGAAACACTGAGTTAGACACTTTGCTTGAATTTTGATAAGTACTCTATATTAAATCCCTTTTGTAAATTTAATTTGATGTGGACACCAAAATGGAACATCTCGTCTTTGACCCATAATATTTCACACCATACATTTGAGGAAATATTGACATCATTCAGTATCATTAAGATTTTTCTCAAATAAAATGATTAAATAATACCAAATGAATTATATCAATATTACATCAGCTGTACCAAATCTATCAATACTACAAAGTATACAATACTTACATATTATACAGAACAATACAAAAATCTTGAAGAAGAAAAAAGAAGAAACAAATCTAACATGTTTTCCTTTGATAACCTTGTTTAAAAAGCCTAAATGTCTGGTTTTATCTGAAAAAAAATATATATTCAGTCAGCGTGGTGTGGACTAATGAACCCTGAAATATGAGTGCGAATAGCTGATGCACTACTTAAAACTAAGCTTTTAAAACATTTATGTTCTTCTCCAGAGAAAAAGGAAGAGGAGGAAGTTGGAGCCGCTGTGTCTGATGATGGTATGAAGTTCAAAGCATTTAGCCCGCTGATCCATTCCTCACAAGTCCAGAGTTTACTAACACGACTCCCACGTGCCCCTTCTGATACATATCTGTTCATTTCACAGATGAAGAGAAAGAGCCAGAATATAGAGATGTGGTCCTTAAGAAAGACTGCAGCGTCAAGGACTTCTATGATATAGAGGACCGCTTAGGAACGTATGTGTTTGCTATTTTCATCAGTAGTCTGAAAGGTATAAAATACTACTATTTTGACCAATTTCTTTCTTTTTGCCTTCCTCTGTAAGGGGTAAATTTGGTCAAGTCTTCAGACTAGTGGAGAAGTCCAGTAAAAAGGTATGGGCAGGGAAGTTCATCAAGGCATTCTCACAAAAGGAAAAGGAGAACGTGAGGCAGGAGATCGGCATCATGAACAGCCTCCACCACCCCAAACTGGTGCAGTGTATGGATGCCTTTGAGGGAAAATCAGACATGGTCATGGTCATGGAGATGTGAGTCTCTAACTTAATCAAAAATCAAAAAGACTAACGTGAAGCAGATTGACGGAATTCAGTTCAGCTCAGTTCAGGTTCATTTGCCTAGAACTTTTCAAAATATGCATTGCTTTTGCAAGAGCAATTTAAGCAAGCGATTCGCTATACTAAAAAAAATTATACTTTTCTTTAGCTGTCACTGGGGGGTACCTTTTCGGTACACTTTTGTACCTAAAGACTTCAAAGTGGAATAGTTGGCCATTCGTTCCGCTGTAGCGAGCCCTGATAAATAAGGCACTAAGCCGAAGGAAAATGAATGAATTAATGAATGAGTTTTGCTTTCAAAGTAAACAAGTTCTAGTGTTTAGCCACCTAAAAGCCACCTTAGCGGTTTCCTAGAGATCAGTTTGTTTGGATGATGTTTTCTAAAATCGGATTCACGCCTGTAGTAAACGATATATATGTTCGCTTTTGATTAAACAAATCAAAAGGTGACAAAATGTAAGTTTTTCTAGACAAAAGCAAACAGTAATGTTACAAGAAAAATGGCCATGAGGACAATTTAGTTATTCAAGGTGTGGTCTAATTACTAGTTCTGGTTAGTGCAAAAGCGCAAAAGCCCCTATACTAAATTATTGAAGAGAGGTCCTGTTGATGACATATGAAGTGGTGTAATTATGGGGTTGTAGGCAGCAATGCATCATAAAATATCAATACCTCCATGAATGTCTTTAAAACTGACTTTTATTTTGACACGTTCCACATCTTCATGTCAATCTACATATTTCTGCTAAAGTGCACATTCTTGTCATCACAATACAACAACAAACCAGCAGCTGCAGCCAATTTAAAAATCATTTAAAAAATGTAAAAATCATGTATTATTTATTCGTCATTTGTTACTCGTTTTTTTTCCCCTATAATTTATTTTCTGTATTATTTTTAAAAACTAAATTTGAATTCAAACCTTAAAAACTAATTAGAATTTTTCTATTGTGGATATTGTATACTGAATCGAAATCTTATCACAGAAAGTATTAACAAACATAACATAATACTAGCTAAGAGTACTGATATCATATCACATCATGACAAGGTGTCTGATTTACACCCCTAGTAATTATGTATATATGCAGGTACAAATAATTCAACCGATTCCCACTTTCTTTTAAATCTGTGCCTTACATTTATGTGTTGGTGCTTTGGTAACAAAAGTATGCAAAAGTATGCTAAATCCAAAGAAAAAAATGACACATCTATACATTTTGCTGTCTTCTGCATGTTTGGTACCTGGAAACAGAACTAAACAGCTGGCACTCTGATGAACTAAACGATCTGTTGTTTGGAACTAAAATATTACTTTAAAAAATCAATCAAACTAGTGTTCAGAGCAGGTAATTCACCCTAGTGTAAAAGCAACATTACGTTTAAGAAGCCAGACCTTCAGAGTGAGAGCAGTAGAAAAATTATATTTTTATTGAGCAATTTACAGTGTATTTGTCAAACACTTTTGTCCAAAGTGAACTACAACCAATCACATTTTGTTTAGATAGTGTTAACTTTACTCACAGTAGACACTGTAAAATTACAGACTGGTGATCCTGTTTTCATTTTTACAAAGAGCCTCTAGCTCTAACATCTGTTAAAGATGATATACTTTTGATATCGTTAAGTTGATCCTGATATGCTCTCAGTTTTAAACACCACAACTTTCTTCTTTCCATTTCAAAGCAAAAGCAGAAACTAGCATAGCTTGCTACAGGCAAAATATGATCATGTGATGATCATACTAACAGATCAAGTTTGTAATGGGGAATATTATGGGAATCCTTGACTAAAGAGATGTGTTTTATAATAGAATAGAATGTATAAAACCATAAAGAGTCCCATTGGACATGTTCCAGGATGGGACATCAGGTCAATTTGGTGAACCTACCCTGTGATCCCTGGTGTTTTTGAACAGGTTGTGATGTTTGGTAGTTGTCTTCCAACACCTTTAAATCATTCCACCAGTTTAGCTTTTTATGGGGAGGGTGGAATGCGAAATCCAAGAGTGTGTGATTGGAAACGTGCGTGTCACAAGCCCTTATATAGTGAGATGGAGAAACAAAGAGGTGGGGAGGAAAAAGTATGAATGCTCTCTTTCTCTGTTTGGCAGCCATGACGGAAAATAGCCCAGATTTAAATCTCCCTGACTGTAAGAGAATTGTTTAGCGCTCCAGCCAGAGACACTGTTCGTATGCTTGCTAAATGGAATGTGCATAAACAAGTTTAAAACATTTAAATTGCAGTCTGACAGTGATTGGTTAGCATCCCGTAATAACGATGTCACTGTGGTCCCCATTGGCTGCAGGATTTCTGGCGGTGAGCTGTTTGAGCGAATCGTAGATGAAGATTTCGAGCTGACTGAGCGAGAGGTGATTAAGTACATGCTGCAGATTATAGATGGAGTCCAGTTCATCCACAAGCAAGGCATCGTCCACTTGGATCTCAAACCCGAGAACATCATGTGCATCAACAAGACGGGAAGCAAGATCAAGCTCATTGACTTTGGACTTGCTCGAAGGCTAGGTAAACAAACAGGAAAACAAACATGGCGCCTGGTTTTCTGGCACAGATTTGATTGAGTTTTTTCTGCTTTCAGAGGATTCTGGCTCTTTGAAGGTTCTGTTTGGGACTCCTGAGTTTGTAGCTCCTGAGGTGATCAACTATGAGGCTATCAGCTACCCAACAGACATGTGGAGCATTGGCGTCATCTGTTACATTCTGTAAGTGACAAATCGGTATAACTCCTCCAACAGGCCCTTAAGAACCACAGCACATAAAGACAAAGTAATCAATGCTGCAAACTGGAAACATTTCCTTTTATGGACTTCATGGAGTTGTTAGACAGCTTGCTTTTTCATTTTAGCATATAAACACTATTTTGATCTCTTGGAGGTAGAACCTAAATATTTTAACTGCCTTGCGTCGATTACTTTTATCTCCAGGTTACATATGAGCTAATGGCCCCCAGCATGTTGTAAAAGCATGTTTTCGGTTTTATTTTATTTCTTTCAGAAAAACACTAAACAGCAATAAATTCACTTTCCCTAAAAATCTGTTAGTTGCTGTAAACTGCAAAACTTCTCTGATTCGTGAGGGCACTGCATTAAAATAATTTAAACAAACATTTAATTTTGTTTTCTGTAATTTTTTTATATTTTATGCCAAAAAACATTAAATAATTCCTAAAGGTGATTACATTATTCTGTTATTATTCTGTAACTACAGAAAAAGTTCAAATAAGTTGACCCCCACTCGTGAAATATGGATTTTTTTTAATTGCTTCAATCGATATTACTGTAGGCTATTACTTACTTACTTACTTACTCCCAGGGTCATTTATATCCAAGTTGATATTTAGCTGCAATATTTTGGTGTTTCATAACATTTAGATTTTATGAGGTGAGTTGTTAGCCCAACACTCAACCCCCAATCTGGAGGACCAGGACATACTCTACGGACAATTTAGCTTACCCAATTCATCTACAGCACATGTCTTTGTACTGTGGGGGAAACCGGAGCACCCAGAGGAAACCCACGCGAACATGGGGAGAGCATGCAAACTCCACACAGAAATGCCAACTGACCCAGCCAGGGCTCGAACCAGCGACCTTCTTGCTGTGAGGTGACAGCGCTACCCACTGCGCCACCGTGTTGCCCTACTGTAGGCTATTAATGGCTATAAATTATATGACATTTATCACAGTCAAAGAAAATAAATATATAGACTTATGTTTAAAGTCTTGATGTTGGGCAGATTTTTTAGATGATTTTCAAAGAATTCTCCTATGGTCACCTAGGCTGCTGTTGTGAAATATTATAACAGTTTAAATTGAATTGTTTCTACTTCAATATATTTTTATTTAATCATTGCTGTGAAGGCAAGCTGAATTTTCTACATCATTACTCAACATAGGCTCATTCTGAAAACGTAGCCCTATATACATTTCTGGAGATCGCGTATTATGTAGCCAGAAGTACGTATGGCTGCATTTCGTCTTTAAAACGAACACTACGGGGTGGTATGACACCGTTCCTTTTCGCGCTTACCAGCTGACCGCTTACCTCCATTTGGGTGGCTTTCCCGATGTTACCAGTTTGTCCAGTGGCTCGCAATGTACGTAGGTGGACTTGAGACGCAGAGAGGAGTTGACCGCGACAACAAGGTTTGAGTCCAGCAAAGAACGGTTCCACAAAGCAGGTAAGACAAAAACAGAAGCCAAAAAATAAAATGAACAAGTAAATAACAGGGTGAGAATGTGGTAAAATCTGAAAACGTGGTAAAAATCAGGGGGCTTTTCTTTTTCTGGATTGCTTTTCAAAACACTGTTGATTGGGTTTAGGGAAGTGGATGGACGCTGGTCAATCTGTGCTTTTAAAACACTATTGGTTGAGTGTAGGGAAGAGGGTGGGTGGGGGTATCTGTCGGTTGGTCAGTCAGTCAGTCAGTCAGTCGACAGCGGCCTCTGGTGGAGTAGAGCAGGCACGAATGGCACTCGTGAGAGAAATTTGAAATCTCAAATAGCATACACAGCGGCCTCTGGTGGATTCGCGAAAACAAAAACTGGAAAAAAACCTTATCTCCTGGGATGTATTCGGTGCTCTTCAGAAATGTATATGGGGTACTTTTCAGAATGAGCCTGGGTTGTCATTACTCCAGTCTTCAGTGTCACATGATCCTTCAGAACCTTCATGTGAAAACAGTTCATATTTTCATGGAAACCTTCATAAACTGTGAAAAATACACTTCAGACATTTTGTTGACTACAAACAACTACACTGTTAACGATTTTTGTAAATTACATTTATCTGTAATATGAGCTGTATTTTACTGTAGGGCAGTTATGCAGCATGTTAATGTATTTAAAAGTTGCATTGTGAAAATTACTGTATATTTTACAATAAAGATATACAATACTCTAAATACATATAGAGCGAAATAAACGGTGCTGTAAATGTAAATACAGTATTCTTGCTGTAATTGATTTACAGTAAGTTACTGGCGAACTACGGCCAAAAAGTTACTGTAGATTCTACAGGAAATTGTTAACAGTGTACATAAATAATTACATGTCATCTAACTCTCATTGAAGCATTAATTAAGTATTAATCTACTGTTAAATTAGGGTTAGGATTAGCAGAATACCATACTATGCAAATGTGTATATTGTCAATAGAATGTCAGATGAGACACCATCAAAATAAAGTTTCAAAATGTCAGCTTTTGCCATCAAAAAGATGTTTTGGACAAAGTCAAGTAACGAAAATGTGTATCAAATGTCATTTGTGCCAACTGCCATTACAATTTTAAATACTGGGATTTGAGTATGAGTATGGTTAATTGTGTTATGTTTTTAATGGGATATATGTGATGATTCTGAATAAATGTGTTGCTTGTTTTTTTACATGTGTGTTAAATGTGATGGTGTTGAATGTAATTATGTGGTGAAGCCAAAGACAAATTTCTAAATAATAAAAAAGTCAAAGTCTTAGCAGATGTTAAGCAAAAAAATCTATTAATAATCTAATGACAGCCAGTTCATTTCTTCAGAATGTCTAAATGTTTAGAATGTCTAAATGGGACCATCACTATGGTTGTGTTGAACATCACATTTTGGATGAATATGCAGTAACAGAATCAAAGATAATTGTCTGATACCCTTACTCTTGTTTACCTTCAGTGTCAGCGGTTTATCGCCATTCATGGGAGACAATGACAACGAAACCCTTGCCAACGTCACCTCAGCCACCTGGGATTTTGAGGACGAGGCATTTGATGAGATTTCAGATCAAGCCAAGGACTTCATCAGCAGGCTCCTGAAAAAAGACATGAGGTAAGATGAAAGCCCTTTTTTAAGAAACTTTTTTTTATCAATCAGAAACATTATCATACCAACATTATTAATCAACAAGTTAATTTTGTTCCATAATAAAGTTTGTGTGCAATCAAAATGTACAATGTTTATTTTTCTTTATGTGAAAAGTAAATCCACTGAAGAAAAAAAAAAAAAAAAAGGTTTGTTCAAGTAATCTTCAATCAAATCTGACCATTTCCTTCAGCTTTGGAGTGGTGGTCCTTCAATATTTACTCCAATATACAATATACTTCAAATATTAAAGTTAGTTTGACGGCTTTAGCCACAATACTTAACTTCTTAGTTTGCTACGAGGGAATGATGTGCAAAAATATAGCCCCGCCATCCTCTATATTCCATTTCAGTTGGAAGTACATTGACATACTGTAATAAAACTTACGATTCATGCAGACTTTCATGTTGTGTTTACTGACACACGTGCTGGACAACCTGTCACAGCAAATCACAACCATCCAATCAGTACTTGATGGATGAAATCAAGTCCCATCCTGCATTTTTCTCTGTTCGGGATACTTTTCAGCTTAGATATATGCTACAATAGGAGAAAAAATAAACTTGCTTAAATTTTTACTTAAACAAATAACTAAGAACCCAGTAAAATCTATATTACTGTAAATGAAGGATGTGATATGTAAACGCAAAGTAAATTTACTACAGTCTATTACAGTTTTTCTCAATTGCTTTGTCTCAATTCTCGATTGAAATTTTTATTTTTCAAAACAATAAGTTTAGATCTCTGAACAATTAGCTTATTGTTCACTTCAGAGTGACATTTCTTATTGATTTAATCAAGTAAGTAAGTACAATTGTCTGTAGTTTGGACTAAAACTAATTGCATATGGCTTGTTGATCAAAACTGATGAGTCGATTCTCATTTAAACTGGCAAACTCTTCACAACTTCTTAATCATTTTTTCATTGTGTAAGCCATCACACTCAAAACAATTTATTCAGTTATCAAACACGCATGTTTACATCATAAATATCTGATATTGACATTGTTTGTAATGTCTGCTAAATTGGTAAATGACCTCTAATTGCAATACAATTTGAATCAGCTATTTAACCAATCAAGTCTGGGGGCATATACAGTATAGTAGTCAACATTTGAAGTGGATCAAAACGTTTCATCAAAGTCATCTAAAAACCATTCAGCAACACCTATTCTTGTCTTACAGTAGGACAATTTTTATCCACTTCAAATGTTTTTCTGAGAATGGAGAACTTCCACAATCCTGAACTGCAGCATCATGCTTATGGAAGAGCAATTGGAAGACTTGTTATCTCTGGTCTGACCAACAAGAGTGACCGGGTGTTCACAAAGAATATTTTTTCATGGATGTTTATTTTGTAGTATTTCTTTGTGTATTTGTGGTAACATAAGAAATATGAAATGTAAAATACAGTAATTGAACAAGCAAGATTGCACTTTGCATGTGATACATTCTTACAAAAATAAATGTACTGTATACATACAAATCTTTGTATTTTTGTTCCCCAGCGGGAGGGGAACTACAATGCTATGTGGAAACTTCCCCTATGGGGATTTCGTCAGAAAGCCAATCATTCTGAAGAGTAATTAAACGGGCCAATGAAATGCCAATGAGTTGGCGGTGTCAGCGTGCGCAGCTGGCAGCAATCACAATCAGCTTGTGAATAAGAATGCCGGCTGTGCCACACAACAACACCTTTTCGCTTTCAGAAGCCTCATGTGCAGTCTGAAAGAGACGTTTTGCTGTCATCCTCCGACTTTGTTCGAGAGAGAGTGAGAGAAAGCTGCCGTCTTCTGAGAGGCTGATTTCTCCCGGTTCCAGCGCGAGCAACAACGCGAGCAGCGGTGGTCGAGCTGGGTTTCTTCTGTCCCTGGGCGTTTCGCTGGACCGGTACTTCAAGAGCGGTGCGTATAAATTTAAGCAAATTTCCTAAAAGAGCAACACGGTCGTGCAGCGCGTCTTTTTAAAGACGTCGCTCCGACCGTGCGTTTCTGGATGCGGTGGTTTCCTGTCCACGGATGATGGGCACGAGCACTGTATTGCATGTCTGGGGGACCAGCATGTTAATGCGGTGCTCGCGGGCAGCGCATGCCATCACTGTGATGGCATGTCTGTTGCGCAGCTAAGATCGCGGCTCGCTCTTGCAAAAGGGCGAACCACCCCTGTTGTCCCCCGCAAGTAGCGGTTGGCACTCGGGCAGATCTGAGGGTCACAGTGGGGGTCAATCCGCCGCCCTCGGGCTTGCGGACCTCCCATTCCTCAGCGCGCTCCATCCAAGCTTCGAGTGAGAGAAGCGCACCATCCTTCGGGAGGGTCGCCCTCTCACTCGATGACACCGAGGACCAGATGTCCATCGCTGCATCGGAGGGTGGGCTGTCATTTTCCGATGACAATTCGGACCCGCTTGGTCGAGTGTGCTAGCGCGGTCAATCTTGCCCGCGTTGTGCCCCTTCCTGGCGTGGTTAGCCTCGGCTCCCGTCCAAAGCGTGTAGGTTTTCTGCGTCCCTCAGGGCCAGAGCCTACACTGCTGCGGGCCAGCCTGCTTCCGTTTTGCTTGCTATGGCTAGTCCAAGCGCTGGCCCAGCGGCAAGAGGAAGGTTCCGACCCAGGCTTAATGCACTACGCACTGCAACCGACTTTGCTCTAAAAACACCAGGTCAGCTGCGAGTGCCCTGGGAAGGACGATGACCACACTAGTGGTCCAGGAACGCCACCTCTGGCTAAACCTGGCAGATATACGTGTCGTTGACAAAGTTCGCTTTCTTAACACACCCATATCCCAGGCTGGCCTGTTCTGCGACACCGGGGTGAGTTCACCCAGGAATTCACTTCGGTGAAAGAGTAGTCAAGTGCGAGCGGCGGGCTCAAAAACCGCTCTCCCCGTCGATTCGTCCACTTTGGCTGCTTCTCGCCGAGGGCGCTCGTCTGTGGCTCCAAAATCTGCTCCGCCGCCCTGTCCGTTCAACTGGTTAAGCGGCAGCGTTGAGCACCTCACAGACGATCACCGCCCCCCGCCTCAGGGCGCCGCTAAGTCCAGTACGGACCGCGAAGCGTCCCTGAGACGGGCCACTCGGAGAAAAGGATGTTTGCTCTTTCCCTGGCGGAGGGCCAGGGACACCCATATCATTAACAAAAAGGCCGTATGGCTACTAAATTTTTTAAGAGCAATTTTTTCCTCTCTCCGGGTGTGATAGCCCGAACACTGCCAGTATGGGACGCTATGCCTTCCAGCTCGCAGGATCGGTGCTCTTCGCCACAGGCTCTGTGAGTGCCAGAGGACGGGCTCCTTTCTCTCGCACTCCTAGCCGCCCTGCAGGCTCTTGGGACGAAGTTAAGATTAAACCTCTTAACTTCCGCTCTTCCTTGTGACGCATGCCTCCCGGGGTGAGCTCTCCCATCCCGTGCTGCCCCACCGCTGGTGCGTCAGTGATTGCACCGAAGATGTCACTCGCGTGGGCTCTGCCAGCCTGGTTAGCGCTGCCCAGCCCGTCGCGATGGCTCATTCGGACAATCAGACTCGGCTATGCGATTCAGTTCGCTAAACGGTCCCCCAAGTTCACGGGCGTGTATTACACCAGGTGTCAGCCCTGTGTCCGCCCCTCTCTTGTGCGAGGACATTGCTGTCCTCCTGGCGAAGGATGCAATCAAGCCGGTCCCTCCAGCCGAGATGAGGTATGGGCTTTTTAGTCTGTACTTCATCGTACCCTAAAAGAGCAGTGGGTTATGACCAATCCTAGTTCTGCGCATTTTGACCCGCTGCCTTACAAGCAGCCGCTCAGAATGCTCATGCAGAAGCACATCCCCCGGTGCGTCCGTCCTCAGGATTGGTCTGCAGCGATAGACCTGAAGGACACGTACATTCATTTCTCCATTTGCCCACGCCACCGGCTGCGGTTTGCGTGCGAGGGTCGAGCATGATAGTACAAAGTCCTCCCTTTCTGGCTCTCCCTGTCTCCGCGGGTTTTCACGAAGCTCGCGGAGGATGCCCTAATGCCCCTTCGGCTCGCGGGCATCTGCATACTCCATTATCTCGATGACTGGCTTTTTAGCTCACTCGCGGGATCAATTGATTATGTACAGGGACTGGGTGCTCCGGCACCTCGACCTGTTGGGGTTTCGGGTCAACCGAGAAAGGAGTAGGCTCGCCCCCGTGCAGAGCATCTTTTTTCTCGGGTTGGAGCTGGACTTGATCACCATGACGGCGCGCCTCCCTCGAGAGCGCGCTGGGCTGATGCTGACCTGTCTGAGAGAGTTCGACAGGAAAACTGTGGTCCCACTGATATCATTTCAGAGGCTCCTGGGGCATATGGCATCCGTGGCCGCTTCACGCCGCTCGGGCTGTTCCATATGAGACCGCTTCAGCATTGGCTTCCCGATCAGGTCCCTAGACGCACATGGCACGCGGGCACGCACTGGGTGACTGTCACTCCGCTGTGTCGCCGCATGTCTCAGCTCGCTCGCCGTCTGCTCCTCTGGAGTCATTCGCGGCAGAATCGCTGCGTGCCATTTTTTTCCCCCGCGAACTCAACCGTGCAGCCGATGCGCTCTCACGGCAGTTCACGCCCGGGAAAACTGAGACTCCACCCCCGGCTGTCCAGCTGTTATAGGTGCGCTCTGCGCGCTGGCTAACACAGCTGGCCCCTGGGCGTGCGTAAATACGCATTTCTCTCCAGTGAGCCTACTCGCAGATACTGTGTTACGTCAGGGAGGACGAGGACCAGGTCTGTTATTGCGCCTCTGGCTCAATCTGATCTGTATTTTAGCTCTCTCCTCGTGACGGCCCCTCCCTGGCATATCCCTTTGAAGAAGCTCCTTCTTCCTTGGAACAGGCACCATCTGGCACCCGCGCCCAGATCTCTGGAATCACGTGTAAGGTCCATAGATGGAGCGTGGAGGACTTAGGTGACTTACCGGTTCGGTGGTTAACACCGTCACTCAGGCTAGAGCACCCTCTACGAGGCATGCCTACGCCCTGAAGTGGAGTCTATTCGCTGTGTGGTGTACTTCTCTCCGAGAAGGACCCCGGACATGCCAGATCAGTGTGATGCTTTCCTCCTTCAGCTGGCTGAGCTAAGGCTGTCCCCTTCGCACTGAAGGGTTGGCGTTACGATCATCCCCGCTCTGAGGACGCGGGGATGGCGGCGCACTGGGAAAGCATCGCCTCATCATCCAGTTCCCAGAGGCGCGAGACGATGGTTAATTAAATCAATCCTGTCCCCCTCTCATACCCACTTGGAGATCTCTCTTAGGAGAGGTCTGCTCGATCCACTCGACTCAGTATCTTTAAGTTTTCTGTCCAGGTAGACAGCTCTGCTGGTCGCGTTGGCATCGGTCAAGAGGGTCGGGTATCTGGAGGTATTTTCGGTCAGCGAAGTGTGCCAGCAATTCGGGCCGGCCCACTCTCACGTTTTCCTGAGACCCCGGCCCACCTAGGTGCCCGAGGTTCCTACAGCGCTTCTTTAGACTATGTAGTGAACCTGCAAGCGCTGCCCACAGAGGAGGCAGACCCAGCCCCTTTCTTTGCTGTGTCCTGTTCGCGCTCGGCGATTGTGACCGCATTAGAGCTTACGACTCTAAGCAGCTCCTTTTCTGTTATGATCGGCAGACGGGAAGTGCCGTATCCATTCTGAGGTTGGCCCACTGGATAGTGGATGCCATCTCCCTCGCTTTTCTATGCCAGGGTGAGCCGCGTACCCCGGGAGTGAGAGCGCGCTCAACTAAGAGTATCGCCTTCTCTTGAGCGTAAGCACGCGGCGCCTCTCTAACAGACATCTGTAGAGCTGCGGGCTGGGCGACACCTAATACATTCGTAAAGATTCTATAATCTTTGAGTGGGCTGATTTTCCTCACGTGTGCTGGATACGCCAGTGAATGAGGAAATTCAGTACTATGTTGAAACACGCTTGCTGCGCCTTTCTCTCTAAACACAGAGATTCGTGCGCTTATTCACTCTGTTCAGTTGAGTTCCCCATTTGGCGAACCCTGCAGAGTTCCTCCGAGGCCCCCAGCATCTGACTCAGCGGAGGAGTCAGGTGCCTGGCCCATTACGTAGTTGGCATGCCCACTTGGTCAGCCCGCGTTCTGGGTATAGGTGCCTGCTATGCACGATCCCCGCTGGCGATCCCATATGCTTCATTCAGCCACGGTGTAGTTCCTCCTCTTAGGCGGGCCCGTGTCTTCCCTCCCCGCTAACCATCCTTCATATGTGTTCTCCCCCTTTTCAGGGTTAGTCCATATGTCTTCCTGCCACCAGGTCTCCCCATTGGGCAGCAGGTGGCCTCCGCATCGTCCTCCCTATCGGGACTGCACGCTTCCCAACGTACTGTCGTAATTTAAAATTCCTAGTATCTTAACTAGGTGTATTTTTTACGACTCCCCAAAAAATATAAATAAGCCTTTAAGTGCTTCACAGGTAAGTAAGGTAAGTTAGGGCCAGGGGACACGTTGGTGGGCTGCGTCTCTGGTGATGATGGTGCGCTCACGTCGGAGCCTGGCAAACCTCTCACCAGCGACGTGGTAAGGTTCAATCACTGTGGCGTTTTCCATAGATTTCCCCATAGTGGAAGTTTCCACATAGCATTGTAGTTCCCCTCCCGCTGGGGAACGTAATGGTTACTAAAGTAACCCTCGTTCCCCGAGGGGGGGAACGGAAATGCTATGTTCCTTCGCCACAGGGATTGCGCCTTAGCTGACAGCTGTAGTTCGGCTTCTTCAGCTAGAAAAGGTGTTGTTGTGTGGCACAGCCGGCATTCTTATTCACAAGCTGATTGTGATTGCTGCCAGCTGCGCACGCTGACACCACCAACTCATTGGCATTTCATTGGCCCGTTTAATTACTCTTCAGAATGATTGGCTTTCTGACGAAATCCCCATAGTGGAAGTTTCCACATAGCATTTCCGTTCCCCCCCTCGGGGGATGAGGGTTACTTTAGTAACTGTTACGTTCTATGTACTATTCACTCTTCTCAACAAAAATCTGATTTTTTTCAAACCTTAATTTCCATGGTTGACTGTCTTGGTAAAAAAAAAAAAACGAATTATTTTGACCAGCGAGGCTCACACAATGACAAATACAGTTTATGTTTCGGTGGCATTGACCAAATTACTGACACAATAACTAGGTTTTGAAGCATGAATAAAATGTTTTGGGTGAGTAATTACATTTTGCAGACATGCAATAAAGTTCTGAAGTTCCAGCAAACAGTTTTGACAGATGCACTTACAGTTTAGAGAATGTTAAGAAAAATGTGCCAAAGCAATTGAGAAAAACTGTAGCAGTACACACTAAATATTGAGATGAACATTTTATTTTCTTGACCCATATTGTAGGGCCAGACTGACCTGCGCTCAGTGTTTCGAGCACTCCTGGCTCAAACAGGACACCAAAAACATGGAGGCTAAACAGCTGTCCAAAGAAAGGATGAAAAAGTATATCCTGAGACGGCGCTGGCAGGTGAGAGCACAGAATTCCGTTTTGATTTAATTGTTAAACAGAGAATTACTTTGTAAGAGAAAATGTCTCTCGGTGAAGGGACAAAGCTTAGTCTTCATGTTTGTGAGCGTCTCTGCAGAAAACAGGGAATGCTGTGCGAGCCATATCCAGATTCAGCTCTATGGGAATGTTAGGAGGGATCGGCCCAAAGAAAAGCTCTCCGACTGAAGGTAATGGCCTAGCTAACCATTTTTAAAAAGTGAACCCATCAACCTCGTGACTCCCTTTATGTTTACAAATACAATCGCAGCCGTTTAGAGCTCATTTATGGAGAATTTACTGGTATTTTGGAATGGATGTGAATAGTCCTTTCCAGAAAACATCCAGAACATCCTTGCCTGTGTGAACAGCACATATTTGAATTTACTGGTAAAGTCGTTTCAGAACTTTTCCTACTGGTATCGCTGTGTGAAATGGGCCTTTGTTGCTACATATTGTAAATTACAGGGGTTTTTGAAATCGTTTTGATACTATTTTCTAAAGTAAGGTACATTTTCAAATCTCTTAGTAAAAAACTTTAATCTGATCACACTTACTAGTCATTCTTTCATGATTTCATTGTAGTTGCACATATTTTTATTCCACATAATCATTGTTTCAGAACAAAAGATCATTGTGGCATGTGATAACATTTGGTTGAACCACCAAAACACAACAGCAAAACCTTTATTTTACTTAATTAGTTGACTCAGCAGATAAAACAAAGTACAGGTTTCAAATCAGTGCTGAATGAATGTATTGTAAAACACAGCCGTCCCAGCAAATGATACATTTATGTTCAGACAAATTGACAAAAGGTATATTTAAAGACAAAGTATTTGCTGTAGTAATTGCTATTTGTTGCAACCATTTCTTGACTGAAATCTCTTGCAGCAATTTCTAATTTACAAATTATCAGACAACAGTCTGACAAATTAAAAATCCATTTTATCCATTGACTAAACATTGAGATCAGTTGAATGAAATGATAGACGAATGTATTTGACTTAATGTAAAGAAACGCAAATCAAACGTTTAATAATAGCTTTATGAAAGGCAGTTACTGTGAATAAAAATGTTTATAGGTGAAACACTCATTTTGTGGAGTGAAAAGTATATTTTTGATTGTGTATTGTACTAACACAATTGAAAAAATGCTGAAATGTTTGAAAAAAGTTTTTTTTTTTTTAAGTGTGCCAAACCAATTTGATAAAACTGTAAGTGTCATATTTGTACAAATATTACCTGCATCCACTGTAAAAAAATATATATATCCTTGAGTTAGCAGTTTTCCGTATTTTGTGATTCATGTTTTTATTTTTATTTATGCTTTTGAATTGCATTATGTGACCTTGATCTTTCTTCCAACAACTTTTAACCTGGAAAAGTTGTAAAAAGTGACTTTTATTAACATTTTCAATAGTTTAAAGTGATATATTGTCTCGGTAAGTGTTGTATATTATGGTACAAAAACCTTGTAATAAACAGCCAGTGCATTTTCTGTTATTTTACAGATTTATTTCTCTATATATTATTTCTTATACATTATAGAATTTCAAACTACTAAAATGTCAATAAAAGACACTTTCTTAAACTGTACAGTTGAATTTTCAACATCAAAAGTCGACAGAGCAGAGATCAAGGTCCCATAATGTAATTCACATCAGTAAATAAACGTAAAACACTTGTGAATCACAAAATACGGACAGTGTTAATTAACAGATATTTTTTACAATGTACATTAAAAATATAATATACATGTGTGCATTTAGAAGAGCCTCCAGCACCATTTCTCGAGAGCGTGGAGGATGAAAACCACACTCCAGCAGCGCCCAGCTTCGCCTCTGTCGTTCAGGATGTGGAAGTGGTGGAAGGCAGCGCTGCCCGCTTTGACTGCAAGATTGAAGGTAATGAGCATTGACTTCAGCAGCTTCTACATTTTAAGTACTGAATCATTATTCTTCTGCCATTAAACCTCAAATATATAACTGAATTTGAAAAGATTTTTATGCTCGCCATTCCCTGGTTTGGTTAAAAATACAGTAAAAAAAAATCATTGTGCAATACTAAAATGTGAAACTACATTACAAAACTTTTTAGGAGTCATTAGTGTAGTCTGCAGTGTCACATGATCCTTCAGACGTCATTCGTTGGTTTGTTGTAGATAGACAGATAGATAGATAGATAGATAGATAGATAGATAGATAGA
>CAIGQV010000919.1:4826881-4841663 GCA_903798115.1 Danio jaintianensis
ACAGATAGATAGATAGATAGATAGATAGATAGATAGATAGATAGATATGCAGGACAGGGGGTCTCTAGGACTGTAATTGGGAACCACTGCTAGATGAACAATTAATCTGTGCAAGTTAATCCCGTGAAAAAAATGTTGTTTGGTCATCTTAAAGTCTGAAAATTAGCTTCTGTGTTTTGAGTGGTGGTTCCTCTATAATGACATCAGTTTGATGGGTTTAGCCACAATATTCTTAACCACGCCCCTCTTACTAACTTAGGGAATGATGCCCAAAAGTAAAGCCCTGCCCCCTACTCAATATTCTGTTTCAGTTGGAAGTACATCAACATACTGAAATAAAAGTCTCAGCAACGTCCTGTTCACATAGATTGAATGGGTGTAAAAGTATAGGGTTAATAGAACACTACTGATTTACTTTGTTTTCTGAAAAATAAAGGCTACCCGGATCCTGAGGTGGTGTGGTACAAAGATGACCAACCTATTAAGGAGACACGCCACTTCCAGATTGACTACGAGGAGGATGGCCACTGTAGTCTGGTCATCTCAGAAGTTTGCCCTGATGATGATGCCAAGTACACCTGCAAAGCTGTCAACGGCCTGGGAGAAGCATCCTGCACCGCTGAGCTGATGGTGGAGTTTATGCAGGAGGAGGAAGGAGATGCTGAAGGGGAGGAGGAGGACTGAACATTGATGGAGAATGGACTGAATAACCCAGCAACCGAATATCTTAAACATTTACACACCAATTCAATTCTTCTTCTATTTTACATCGTATTTATGTCTTCTTACTGCCTAGAATAGTATGGAGAGAGCAAAACAGTTTTTGAGTACAACTGTTTGCCAAAATCAGAGACATTCCAGCTTGAGCCTTTATTATCCCAACTGATTTTCCAAAAGGTATTACCAATGTGACAATCTATATAGCCAACAAAGGCTCATTGGAAAAATGTGCCCTGGGGTAAATTTTTTGAGAACCGAGAAATATGTGCTTGCATGTACATATGGCTGAATTTGTGCAATTTTTGTTCATTTTGTAAAATGAACTGCTTACCTCCATATGGATGGCTTTTTTGGTGTGACTGGTTTACTTGGTAGCTCAGGATGGAGAAGGACGGTTCCAGAAACCAGGTAAAACAAAACCCTAAAAAAGCTGTGTGAGGTTACGGTAGAAGCACGTGGCCACAATGGCTTTTCTCTTCCAGTCTGCTTTTGTAAACACTATCGATTGGGTTTAAGGAAGGGGATGTGTGGGTCAGTCGATACCAAGTTGATATATTATGCACCACCCACAACAAGCAGACAGACACAAAAAGGACATTGAGATACACCGAAATGTATACAGCGGCTTCTGGTGGATTTATGAGAAATGGCACGTATGAGAAAACGTGTCCTAGTAACGTATTTGAGATTGTTAAAAATGTTCACGGCGCCCTCTGGTGGATTTGTGAAAACAAAAACTGCAAGAAGACGTAGTTGAGGGTATATCTTTGTCTGTTCTCAAATGTATGTATTTCCAATGAACCTGGGTTGCTTATAGCCACATTCTGAAGTTGGGATAATTGGGCAACAAAATACAGAAAACACTTGAGTAGCACTTTATAATAACTGCACTATGAATCATTTATTAAGCAGTTTTTTAGTCATTATCTCTACATTAATAGACATTATTTAGCAGTTTAAATACAGCTGCAAATGTATTCTTGACTTATAAGCACTTATATAATGTGCTTAATGACTGTATTTTCATACTTTGTTAATGATAAATTTTTCCTTACTAAACAAACTATTCAAATGAGCATTTATATATCTTATTTTTCAGGCATATAGTAATAGTTACTCTGTATGTTAATAATTGCTTTATTAACACACATTCCTACAGTTTTGTGAGCCCATCTAAAGGCTATTTAGCCCTTATAAATGACACTTAAAGGCTCAGTTATATTCTAAGAAAAGGGAAATGAAAGACAGTGTGATTCAGAACAAAAAAATATTAATTTCACATTGAAACTACAGCTGTATCAAATGAAAAATAAATGTAACATTGCTGAAGTGCCCAAATACAAACAAAAAATTGTACATACAACAAATTTGCTAAAACAATAATATAATAACTTACAAAATAACAATAAGACAAAACGTTTTAGTGTTATTCAGCGATGTTCAAACTGTACAATAGTTGTATTGTTAGATAAGATTGCAAAGCTTTTTTTATACAGTTTTCTGTTCTGTATAAAATTTTATTTATTTTGTTCTGAATCACTATTGTATTAAACATTTACTTACTCATTCTTAATGATCTTTAAAAACACCAATTACTCTTTAATAACTGGTTTTGTGAATAATGCAATACTTAAATAACAGTAATGGAAAATACAATCATTAAGCCCATGTGTGCTTATAAGTTAAGAATCCAGCATTTGTATTTATAGACTGTTAATGTTAAAAGGGACCTATTATGCAAAAATCACTTTTATAAGGGGTTTACACACAGTTGTGCAGCAACAGTCAGCGAATATAACCAGCTTCAAATGGTAAAAATGTATTCATTTCTATTTTTTATGATCCCACTTGATAAAAGCAGTCTGCAGAAACACTTTGATTGACATTCTCCCTTTATACATGTCATCAGAGGAGGAAAGCCCCGTTCATTAGTGAAGATCTCTCCCTCATTAGCATAGGAAGGTAGTCTTGATTTTGAATCTGCCACTATGCTGACACATAGGCATTTGTAGTCCTGCCCTATTTTGGCTCATCTCATTTGAGTTTAAAGCGAGTCACCAATTTGGATCAAAACCTAAAAAAAGGAGTTTCAAAGAGTTATAAAACATTATTTGTGTGGTATTTAGAGCTGAATATTCACATACACACTCTAGGGACATCAGAGACTTATTTTACATCTTTAAAAAAAGGGGCATAATAGATCTCCTTTAATGCTTAACAAATAATATTTGATAATGCTTAATAAATTATTGACAGTGTGCTGTTATTATAAAGTGTTACCAACACGGGTTTTATTGATTACATGTCATTAACTTTTTGAGTCCGTATACTTTAGTGCACTCATTTTACGTGAAATCTGTGCTGCAGTGAAATCTAGTAATAAAAACACAGCTCATCTAGCCACATACATACTGTTGGAGACCTTACTGTATGAAGATATTAACTTTATTAGTTATTTGTGCATTTTTTTAGTCTAATGATTATATATTACTGTTTTATTTAATAGTTATAATAATTATCATTTCTAAATGTAGCCAATTCGGTCATTTAGAAACTGTGGATGACCGCCATAGACTCCTGAAAGAGAAAAGAAATGTCTGTGCTGTTTCCACTTTGAGTTCACTTTACCTTTTTTGAGATAATTCACTTGCATGACAGAGCAATGAGGTGAATTTGTGCAGCAACCTGCAGTACAACCCTTCATATCATATTTATGACCGCATACAGGCTTCAGCTGCCTTTGAGTGTCTGCACTATTCTCTGAGAATGAATTAGTCATTGAATTAAGACCCAGACTTGCTTTTTTCTTTATCTTTGGGTTCTTTGTTTATCATACAATAAACTGTAAAAAGCTATTAGTTAGCTTTACTTAAAAAAGTGAGCAAATCCATTGCTTTTACAATGATTAGTAGACTTTACTTTAAAAAGTGAGTAAACCCATGGCCTTAAAACGATTAATTAAATGAATTATGTGCATAATTATAAACATTAAGTTAACTTAACCATTCCAAGTTACTACAGATTTACTCACTATTTAAAGTAAAGTCAGCCTATTGCTTTTAAGGCAACGGGCTTACTCATTTTTATAAAGTAACTAATTGCTTTTTACAGTGTGCTTTAAATTTGTCTTCATAAAATATGGCATATTATAATTAGAGCTAAATCAGCAAGTCTGGCCTTGTATGTTAATTGAGGTTTATTTGATTTAACTGGCAGTGATTATCTAATCACTTATATAAATAAAGTGTTTCCCTTCACTGCTTTGTGACATGTATGTTTTTTGTTTTACTCAAAAAAAAGATTTTTGCTGCATGCTTATTACTTACTTATTTAAAATAACTACTTATTTAAAATGAGTTGAATCAACACAATTCCTGAGGTTTATTTTGGACAACTTAATTGTTTCATGTTTAATCTACTTAATTTTGTAAAAACAATTAAGTTTACTTAATCGATTTGTGCTGGAACAACATGGTATTGTGTGGAACCCAGCATTTTTTTTTTACAGTGAATTGTTTGTCAAAATTACTACTAAGGCAATATATTCTTTTGAAGTACATTCATTCGTTCATTTTCTTTCGGCTTAGTCCCTTTATTCATCAGGGGTCGCCACAGCGAAATGAACCGCCAACTTATCCAGCATATTTTACGCAGCGGATGCCCTTCCAGCTGCAACCCAGTACTGGGAAACTTTAGAAGTATATTATTTACTTAATTTAGTAATTTAGTATTTACTTAATTTACTTAATCTGCTTTTAACATTTAGTGAATTTATAATTATTGAAAAGGAATCAGAATTCTTTCAGGACTTGAGTGGAAAAGATAACAAAAAGGTAAGTTTGCAAACTTTATACAATAGCCTAATTTCTAATACTAGTACACTGACAAAATCCAATTTTAATCACACATGTAAAACAGAAGGCCATTTGGTGATGGAATTAAATGAAAACTATACAACTAAAATAATCCAGTAAACATTACATAGCATAAACTTTTAAATATATAATAGATTAAAATAGATAGATAAATAAAACTTTTTTAATTAACATATAAACAAATAAAGATGACAATTCACTTTTATCACAGAGAAACATGCTTGTCTTGTTAACAAAAGGAATCTAAAATGCTAAATATATTGACAATATACACTCAAAAATGACTTTTGCTGCTTGTTCAAACTACTTATTTAAAAAAAAAAATTTAAGTTTTTGGAGGGACAACTTAATTGTTTTATGTTCAATCCACTTAAACTTGTAAAAACGATTCATCGATTTGTGTTGAAACAACATGAAGGGAATTGTGTGGAGCCCAGCATATTTTACAGCGTAATAAGACTTATATAATCCGTATTTTTTACAAATATGTAGATTCAATATAACAAATATAACAAAAATACTGCAAAACAAATAAAAACACAGAAAAAAACTATAAATCAATAAAGTTACAATGTCGCAGCTCTTGAAAAAAAAGTCAATTCACACGCTGCTCATCCAAAACTACAAATACCGGCATGCAACAGAACAAAACATTGCCTCCCCCTCGACTCCTTAGCATGGCTTTTTGGCACTCCCCAGCGGGGGATTGGTGCTGAAAGGCTTCATTGTGTCGGGTATTGAATGGGGGAGTTTGCGTTTTGTCGAAGTCCGTCTGTTATCATCCACACAGCGCGGATTAACTGGCCTGCCCGAGTTCGAGCCATGCGCGTTATCATGCCGCAACCCTCCAGCGGTGCGTTTATTGTGCGTTATACAGATAAATGCGCCCTGCTTCCGAGCCGCTGCCGCTGACTGAACGATGCTCAACAGCTCCGAGAAATGAACGGAGGGCCCGACAGATACGGATTAACAATGTAGGGATGCTATTGTCGAAGTCTCGCATCTGATACGGAGCTCTGCGGGTTTGCATCGATGGAGAGGGCGTCTAGACACCTATAAAAGCCTGCGTTATCTTTGTTTGCTTGCTTTTTTGCTTCTTGATTACATTTGGGAGCGGAATACGTTTTTTCGAAAGGATTTAGCGTCGCCGGGCATCAGACAAAAAAAAAAAACATGGGGAACGCAGAAAGTATGGATGCTCAGCTCACAGATTTCAGGGCGAGGGGCAGCAAACCCCCTAAACTGCCCATGCCGGACCCCGCCGAACTGGAGGAGAGATTTGCAATCGCACTGGTAATTTATGACTAATATCCCGAAATTCTGGAAAAAGCGTATCGATGTAATTGGTATCATGTGCACAACTAGTATGGAAGCTGGCAGCCCACGCCAGCACACACGCCTCTATTGTGTGCGCTTGGCAGTGTGCAGTGCTTTGATGCTGTTTGCGCGTGCATGATAGCTACTAATTGCAGGCGCGCGGCCCCTTTATTGTGAATTCCATTTTTTAGCGTCATCAAATTGTGAGCTTGCACATTATTGCGGTAGTTATGCTTTTGTGTATGATTTCTCAAATCTAATTCCCTAGTCGTGGCAGCGTGCACTGTAGGCCACCATATCCCCTGCATTTGCTTTTAAATAGGATTGTTTTTGTGTGCTGGATTTAACGGAATTCTTGTAGCTTGAAAAGTACATGTACTTATTAATATCCCGACAGAGTCACGGTGTATATTAGGTCTTGTTGGTTGATATTTGAGCCACTGGCACAGCCTGTCTGGTTGTTGTCTGTGATGTGGTCTGAAAAGCATCAGTGTGTCTTGATGAAGGGCTCTTAAGAATAATGCCTCGAGGGATATACGTAATATCTGTGCTGGGATCTAATTCACAATACATCTTGCAGTCTATTAAAATGACATTTGGAGTGGTACAAATGTCTCCTCAGAGACTTGAAATTTCCCCTCAAAGATCAATAAATATCTGTCTCTGCGTTGTACCTGTGACTTCAAAGGGATAGTTCATCCGAAAATACAAACTTAATGTTAATTTACCTCAGACCATTCAAACTTTTTATTCTTCAGCAGAACATTAAAGAAGATATTTAGCTGAAAATATTGTCCTCTGTGATTCATAAAATAAAAGTCAACAGCTGCCTGCACTTTGAAAGTCAAAAAAGCACATACAGGCAAAACTAAAATAATACGCATGAACCACAATCACACATTAAGAGTTTTATTAAATCAAAATTATCAGTTTAAGCAAGAAAATTAATTTTGTTTACAAAAATGATTACCTGTTGCATAATAACATGTGTATAAACTCACACATGAGCTGACATGGTTTGTTTACTTAGACATATTTTGTATTGTTCATCAAAATGGTACTTGCTTGTGTGTCTATATAAATAGAAAAGTTATGTTACATCTTAACAAGAAGATCTTAATCGCAGATTGAGAACGTTCGATACACTATATTTTGTGATTGAAGATTGTGCTATAGACCGAAGGTATTAATGTTGTAAATAATGTTCAGTTTCTTAGACAGACCTATCATTTATTTTCCTAAAACCTCAATGTATTGTCAGGAATCATGGGTAGGATTTTTTTATGTGCCTTTATATGTTATGAACAGGGGTGACACGGTGGCTCAGTGGTTAGCACTGTCACACGCTGGTTCGAGTCCCGGCTGGGTCATTTGGCATTTCTGTGTGGAGTTTACATGTTTTAAACCCGTGTTTACCTGTGTTAGTGTGGGTTTCCTCCGGGTGCTCCGGTTTCCCCCCACAGTCCAAAGACATGCAGTATAGGTGAATTGAATAAACTAAATTGGCCATATTGTATGTGTGTGAATGAGTGTGTATGGATGTTTCCCAGTACTGGGTTGCAGCTGGAAGGGCATCCGCTGTGTAAAACATATGCTGGATAAGTTGGCGGTTCATTCCGCTGTGGCGACCCCTGATGAACAAAGGGACTAAGCCGAAGGAAAATGAATAAATAAATAAATGTTATGAACAACAAGGACCTCTTTTTCAACTTTTTCAATGTTCACCTACATGTTTGACCTGAGGGTGAGATAATTTTTTGAGAGAACTATCCCTTTAATCTGCATTATTAGCTTGTTTTATTTTATATAGTGTGTTGGTTAACGTGACTGCATTATTTTTTGACAAGGTTTACATGTAAAGTTCTCAAGGGTCTTTAATCAATTCACTTAGAGTAGGTCATCTGTTACTTATCTCCTTGATTTAATTTTTTAGCGTCCGCAGAACAGACACATGTCATGTGCTTACATTAGAGATCTGCCCTTAGAACAGTCGAGATCTAATCAGTGCATTGAGTATCCCAGTTAAATCTGCATAAGTCTGCAAATAAGTCTGCAAATCAGCATAACGGCTTCATGCCATGTGTGCATCATGCATGTGTGTGGGCAAGTCTGTTTGTGTCTGTGTTAAAGGGAGATGGAGCGGGGGGAGTGAATGCAAATTGGCTAATGTTGCCTCGTTTTCTCCGATTTGCATCACAAATTCTGTCCCAGTAGTGTTGGCTTTTGCAGCCCAAGTCTCTTCAGTTCACCCTTTTCCAAGTGTTGGGCCCTTCTCCTGTGTTTTCATTTTAACCGCCCAGACTGTTTGATTTCCAAGCTTTTCTCTCATTAATCTTTTAGTCAAGCTTAGGCTTGGCTTATTATCCCCAAAATCAAAGAACAAAAAGTATATCAAGAAAAAAAAAAATACACACGCACATGCACACACACACACGCGCGCGCACACACACACACACACACACACACAAGGAATTAACAGAATGTTTAAGTTAGTGATCTCTGAAGGATGGAATTGATTTAAATATGATTTAAGTTGCTTAATACATTCCATTTTTGGTTTCTGCATGAAATTAAATTGGAAAAAGTGTTTTTACATACATGGAAAGTAAGTAAATGAAAGTAAAGTGTTTATAATGTATATATTTTTTTAAACTTTGGGGAAAATAAATGCTTAAAATATAAGTGGAATGATGTTCCATCGATATTTAGCATATAACAAATATATTAATGTTAAAATTAAACAGTCTACTTATTCTTAACATACTTAGTAAATATATAGGAGTGATCATACAAAGTTCTGTTGTATTTAAATTGTTAAATATGTCAATTTTTAATACACATATATACACTGAATGATATTTTATTGAGTAAAAAAGTATGTTAGTCATTATTTTTTGCTTAGAAAAATGTAAAAATGAAAGTTAAAAAAAGCCACATTTGAATGTTTGGAGAAACATTTGATGTCTGAAATCTCTTGTAATTTTTGAGCCATAAGCATAAGGATCAAGTTTGTAATATACAAGTAATAACGATTATGGAAATATTTTCTTCTAAATTTCATGAATGATAAAAGAAATAGTTTAAACTGGGCTTCATTCATTAAATCGGCATGTCTTAAGGAGGCACTATAATTCAATTTTCATTAGAGTAATACTTCTTTTTTTATTATTCTGATGATATTCTGTATGAAGTTGCAGATATTGATATTCTGTGTGAACGATGATAAGAAGAAAGTTTCTGTGCTGAAACGCTGTTGTTCAGACTGAAATGTTACGTTATTCACCACTGCTTTTGACTTTGTTTTTATAAAGAATCATCTTTGGTGTCTCAGGAATTTCAAAAATACTAGCTTTTCATCACTTTTCCTTCACTGTGTTTTTGATAAACATGGTATGTACAGAAGGATTTCTCATGCATGAGAAAGAAGAATGTTCACTCTCACTCTCTCTCTCTTCTTTCTCAGAACACTATGAACCTTCCTCCGGATAAAGTGAGGATCCTGAGACAGTATGACAATGAAAAGAAATGGGAGCTGATATGCGATCAGGTGAGAGAGTCTGTTTACATGCAGCCTGCATTATGAGTCTCTGAAAATAAAAGCCAGAAAGCAATTTTACAGAACTCTTATATAACCAGTTATAACCCTATAACCACGAATTCATGTGATCTTTAAATGACATGTTTAAAACAATGCTGAAAAGCCTGTTGTACACAATACCCTTAACTACTATATGTCCTCTGGTGTCTGATTGATCATTTATATGTTATAGCAAGTAAAAAAGCCTGTTAGTATAATTCTAAAATCTCCACTTGAGGTAGTGAAAATATTGTAAGTAAATTTAAAGCACACTTTTATGTTGTTAGTAGTATTTCGAATGTAAAATGTACTAGACTGACTTATTTATGACTGATTTACTTGATTATCCATACTGAAAAGTTTAAGCATTCAATTTTATTTTTCTCCCCACAATAGGAGCTTTATTATATTTAAATATCATGTACAGCATATTATTAGGATATATATATAGAATGGCAGCTGATATTTCTTTCAATACATTTCATTCAAATTATTTTGTTTACACATATTACACAGATTTTACTGATTTGCATTTGAAGCTATCAGAATTCATTATTTTATTCACCTTATAAATATCAGCACCAAATTGCATATTTTAGCTCAGCTGATAAAACTGAGGTGTTTTTGTTTCTATTTACTCTCTATATTCTTTAATATGAGCTATAAAACACACTCTTGTCAAATATCATGCTCCACGAAAATGCACATAAAAGTTTTTAAATGAATTTTATTCAGAGTTTCAGTAAACTATTCCAAACTCGTTGCTTTTGTTAAACTAAATACTTGGTTGATGTATTGTTTGGGAGCCAATTCTTACTATTGACTAACTGAAATCTATCAAATCTTGTTTCAAACCTATGTTGTTGTTGTTTTTTTGCTTGTTGATAGGAAGGTAGTTTATAATAAAGTAGTTTAGTTTAGGTATTGAGAAGGATTGAGGGATCTAAAATATGATCCTGCAGAGTCATATGTTTTAGTTAGTTTCTTTATTGTATTATTATTTATTTTAGGATTAATAAACAACCAATGTTCTAGTAATATGCATGCTAATAATCAGTATTAACTAGTGAGATTGGGTTCCAAAACTAAATTGCCTTTGATCTGAAAAGCCACCTTGGAGCTAAAAAGCCAAAAAATGTTTTTATTTGCTAAATATTGCTTTCTTAAGTTCTTTAAGGTTACAAATTTTAGTATAACTTTAAACTACTAACACTCAATGTTAACTACTGGCTTATTAAGATGTTGGCTGTTTATTATTACATATAAAGTATGATCACATTCTACATCCATAATCCTACCCAATACCTAAACCCAACTACTACCCAACCACTATTAAAAAGCAGCTAATTACTAGAATTATACCTTAAAATAAAGTGTGACTGAAGTATTATTAACATTTATTGTGTTATGAATAATAATAATAATAATAACACATGAAATAATGAAAAATAACATTGATATGTTATTAATTACATCGATAACTCTTTCACATCTTTATTTTTTAATTTTGGGAGGAGTAAAATTAGCATATGTGGTTTTAACCACCAGATGCATTTAGACCAGTCCAGTTTGATCTGAAATATGTCCCAGACAACCTCCTGAAGTAATTTTGAGGGATTGGATTTGTATCAGTTTCAAATGCGTTTCGGACAGCATGTACACCTGCCCATTTCACAATCTGGTCAGAAAGATTGTATGAAGTGGCCAGGTATAAACAGTCCCTAAAATGTGACGTTGGGCCACAAAACCAGTCATAAGTCTGAATAATCTGAATAAATAAGCTTTTCATCGATGTATGGTTTGTTAGGATAGGACAATATTTGGCTATTGAACATCTATTGAACGTTTGAACATCTACAATCTGAGGGTTCAAAAAAAATTTAAATATTGAGAAAATTGCCTTTAAAGCTGTCTAAATGAAGTGTTTGGCAGTGCATATTACACTGCTATTGTTTTGATAGATTTACAGTAGAAAATGTACAAAATATCCTCATAGTACGTGATCTTTTTTACTTTGTTTTAATAGTTTTTGGCATAAAAGCAAAATCAATAAATTTGACCCTCACTCACTCAATTTCCTTTGGCTTATTCCCTGCTTTATCAGGGGTTGCCACAGCTCGCCAATTACTCAGGCAATTGTTTTACTGGCAGATGCCTTTCCAGGTGCAACACATGCAGACACGGGGAGAACATGCAAACTCCTAATTTTGTCCCATGGAATATATTTTTGACTATTGCCAAAATATACTTGTGCAACATAAGACTGGTTTTGTGGTCCAGGGTCACAAATGTGATTATATTATTGGATTATGTTTTTTAAAATCAGTGTAATAAATTAATTCACTATAATTATAGAGTTAAATTTAGAAAGTCTTAAAAAATGCATTTAATAAAATAATACATTATCATTACAAATCATTTTCGGTTTTGGTTTTTGGCCAAGTGCATCCAGAATTTTGGTTTCGGCCCAGAATTTTAAATTCAGAATTTTTAAATCATGCCAAATTTCCTTTTAAAGGTGCTATAGAATGCAAAATCTGGATATAACTAGGTGTGGGTGAATAATAATAGAGTTCAGCACATGGAAATGACATACTGTGAGACTCAATCACTATTGTTTCCTCATTTTCATGTAAATCCTGTGAATGTGCATGTCAACAATCAAACAACAGCCCAATCACAAAACACTGAGTGTGATAATCAACATGGGATCATTAATATGCACACATCAGGCAATGTTTTATATTGCACAACATTTCCTAATGAGATAACAAAATTTTTTTTTCTTATTTGTTAAGTTTATCTAAGGTTGAATTATACTTATGTATGTGAGACTCTTATTTTGAAAATGGGACAGGCTGGAATGCAAAATGCAGGATATACGGATTACAAATTTATTCAATGCCACCCTCAATAGCCATAAGATTGGTTTAAATGTATATTTAGTTAGTTTAACATGTATATTGTGAAATTTGACACATATGTTTGCAATAAGACAACAAACAACTGTAAACTATGAGTATAAGTGTTTAATGCATCTTTATGCATTGTGTCATATTATTCAGCTCTTACTCTGATTTTTCTGAAGTGAAAGAATGGCAATAAACTTTATAAAACTCATCTGTTTACACAGAGGTTGATATTAATTCCTGCCTGTGTTTTCATATATGTTAACATTACATTAAACCCACAAACTAGAGTTAAATACACCTCTTTCTGTATAATTATAATGTAGCCTATATTTCATCCACAAAGATGGCATTAAGATTACTCACTCATTCCTTCTAGCTAAAATAAACCTATTCTCCACAGTTAAAAATAAATATCATCAGACAAGGCATCTATTCAGTTTGTTCAAATATTTTTTGACAACTGTAGTATGATTATTTTGCAGGGTGTATATATTCATTCATTCATTCATTTTCCTTCGGCTTAGTCCTTTTATTCATCAGGGGTCGCCACAGCGGAATGAACCGCCAACTTATCCAGCATATGTTTTACACAGCGGATGCCCTTCCAGCTGCAACCCAGTACTGGGAAACATCCATACACACTCATTCACACACACTACGGCCAATTTAGTTTATTCAATTCATGTATACTGCATGTCTTTGAACTGTGGGGGAAACCGGAGCACCCGGAGGAAACCGGAGCACCCGGAGGAAACCCACGGGGAGAACACGCGAACTCCACAGAGAAATGCCAACTGACCCAGCCGAGACTCCAACCAGCGACCTTCTTGCTGTGAGGCGACAGTGCTAACGACTGAGCCACCGTGTCGCCCTGTATATATTCACGACCCTTCAAAATATGGTCAAAACCATCCATTCTATTATAAGGCCAGTTCATAAAATAGGCTTTAAAATGGAGATGTAAACCCAGTTCTGGAGAATTTGCGCACTTACCTAAGCCACATCCCTTCTATGTAGATATCCAAGAACAGTTTAACATATCGAATCAATTCTATATGGCTCCTTTACTCAAAACAAACCTGCCAAGTGTGAACATACCTTTACGCCCCATTCACACGGGGCGTCAACACTTCCAATTCACTTGGAATGGGTGACGTCAAGCATTGCCGAACTGAATTGTGGATCCGCTGGTGTTGCTCGCTGCTGAAGTTGGGAATTTCTCAACTTTTCAAGCGCCAACGGAAGCGTCAGCCAATCAGATCGCTTAATGCAAATACCCCAGCTCAGACAGTAGCCGATTGTGGACTAAAGCTGAACTGAAGCCCAGTGTGAATCGGGCGTAGTCATTCTAACATTCTACTGTGGATCTTAGATTTTTATTTAACTGAGAAAAGACAATAGATACTGTATGATCTAGTCAGCCGATTAAATAAACAACCACTGGACTAGATCTGATTTCTCCTATATCCTCACTACTCATATTCCTAAACAAGAAATTTTAAACTGCCTTTTCTAAGTCACATTATCATCCTTCTCTGCAAGAATGATTCCAATAAACCAAACGTCAAATCTAACAAAAAGCATATTTATTTCTCTGTCAGTATTTTTGACGTAAAAGATGTTGTATTTCCCATAAGCCTGCAGAACCTCAAATTAAAATCGAGCGCAAATCACCCTGAAGTGTATATACACAGAGGCAAGTTGCTTTATCATAATAGAAACACTATGTAGACAGATTCTTTATTAATACATTCTCTCTACATCCACCCTAACATGTCACCATGGCTACACTGACGTAAGAGAAGGAGAGCATGGCTGACTGTGGAAATGTTTGTTGAGGTGAAAGTGTGTGAAATGTCTGCTGTCTAAATAATGAATGATTATATCTTGGTGATCATTTGAAGACCAAAATGTGGTTCAGAAGTGACTGGGGGGAATAAACGAGGCTTTATGAGGAGTTTAATGATTGTGATTTAGATCAGAGGATAGCTGAGCAGAAAAGGAGGTTTGCTTAGTTAATGTTTTATGTTGGGGAGGGGATTGAACTTGTTTCAAGAGGGTATTAAATATAAATAATTGAAATGTAACATATTTTGTCTGTCTAACAGGAACGGTTCCAAGTGAAGAATCCTCCCCATACGTATATCCAGAAACTTCGAAGCTTTCTGGACCCTGCTGTCACCAGGAAGGTAAGTTTCTTTGTTTATCCACATTTTGTCTACTGCATTCAATATCTAATATTTTAATGACATAAAATTCTAGCTTTTCTGCAAGGTATAATCACATTTTTCCCTTAACCTTTTATTGGGCAAAGAACCAAATAGGGTAACTAACTTCATTGACATTGATTACTTACTATATATATATATATATATATATAT
>CAIGQV010000919.1:4842063-4877659 GCA_903798115.1 Danio jaintianensis
TATATATATATATATATATATATATGTCATAAAATTTCAAAAGTAACACTCCATGGATTTCCAATTAGGGCCTTTGCTAAAGCCATATTGCTGTTGTTGATATGCGTGGTGTCCCTTTTTTGCCATTTAAATCTCTAAAGTTAATATAAGTAATTGCCCTCAGAGTTATTGGAGATTTAGCTGACAAGAAAATACTTCAAAAATGGTCAAAAGCTTATTGACTTAGGTTCTGTTGTGCTAAAAGTGATGAAAACTCAGTAATTTACATTCAGCAAGCAGGTCAACGCAAATACATAGAGTGCTATGGTAAATGGGGAAATGCAAGTGCCTTGTGCATTGATTATATGTAAAGTAAATGCCAAAATTATGATTATATGTTAAATAAATGCTGAAAAAATATATAAATGGTAATGTATTATCTATTCCACTAACAAGTAATATGCAATAGATCTGCTAAAGTATTCATACAGTTTTGTTAATAAAATTAGTTTAAAAAATACAAATGTCCATGTTAGCTCTGGTACTTTTAATAATATTAATAAATTATAATAATAATAAAATTTATTATTTAATGAAAATAAAATATGTTTGCACTGAAAAACATTTACAAATTTTTTTTACTAGTAATTTATTGCCTTGGTGTTAAGGACTGCTGACATACCTTGTATATAATTTAACTTTCATTCATTCATTTTCTTTTCGGCTTAGTCCCTTTATTACTCTGGGGTTGCCACAGCGGAATGAACCGACAACTTATCCAGCATATGTTTTACGCAGCGGATGCCCTTCCAGCCGCAACCCATCACTGGGAAACATCCATACACACTCATACACTACGGACAATTTAGCTTACCCAATTCACCTATACCACATGTTTTTGGACTTGTGGGGGAAACCGGAGCACCCGGAGCAAACCCACGCAAACACGGGGAGGACATGCAAACTCCACACAGAAACGCCAACTGACCCAGCCAAGGCTCGAACCAGCGAGCTTCTTGCTGTGAGGCGAACGTGCTACCCACTGCGCCACCGTGCAGCCCATCATTTAACTTAAAAATGCAAAACATTGAATTCATTCATTCATTTTCTTTTTGGCTTAGTCCCTTTATTAATCAGGGGTCGCCACAGCAGAATGAACCGCCCAAAACATTGAATGGTTTAGTTTTTTTTTTTTCTTCTTCTACTTTTTACTTAATTTGTATAATCTTTAATGTTGTGGAATTTGTTACTCGTGGTATTAAAAATGGTATCAAATGTTGATATTTTTTTAAGGTAACATATAGAAGTTGGAAATTCCAGTATCGTGATAACACTACTTCCTGCACAAACAGTGTGAGTTTATAACACATTTAGATTCTATGGCCTTCATTAGTTTCCAATAAAAAAACATTTGCTTTGACGCTAGTCACTGTAGTAGGCCTGGATGTATTTGGTTTGTGTTGTTAGCATGACAAGGAGGGTTTTCAGTGCTTCAAAAGCAAATCCACTGTGCATACACTTCCAAACAATGAGTATTTTGGTTTGAATCGAACATTAATGATTGTGTCAGTTTTACTGTATAATTTCATTGTTTACAAGTTATGTATGATGAATCTGAAGCTGAAATTCTGTAATCATAGCGAGCATTTGCGAACCTATATGGGTCAAGAGTTTTGGTCTTTTGTATTTCCTTATTATATTATTTTTACTTTTATATATTGTCATAAACACAGTTGTTTGTAGAGCAAGTAATTTGACCATTTACTGGTGTTTATTATTCCTAGTCATTTCCCCATAGGCAAGTTTTAATTAATTAATAGAAAAGCGCTTATCTCTGCATTACATAATAAGGTCAATAAGTAGTATACCAATCACAGCAGACTAACCTGGGTGTGCCTTACGTGTCCTGAATAGTGAAGCTCTGGGCTCTTTGATCACCCACTAGTGGCTGGATGCAGTACAGGTCTTAAACACCACCTTCTCCATGTAAACGAAATAAACGAAAATGAAATAATCAATGCTATCTCACGGCAATTCGTAACTTTTTGATTTAGTGGCAAATTTGTATGAATTTGTACGATTTCATTCGTACAATTTAGTACAATTTGCTTATCCCCCAATGACGGTTGGGTTTAGGAGTGAGGTTTGGTGCCAATCATACATTTTTGTATGACTGAACTCATATGAATTTGTACGAATTAGCCACTAAACTGACAAAACATAAAATAGTTACATTTCCTCGTGAGATCAGGCTGAAATAATAGATTACACTTCCAATAGAATTTTCAGAAAGATGGTTTTGGTAATTTGTTATCATGCTGATATTAGTTGTTCGTTTTCATAATGAGTTTGATTTTAGCTAGTAATTTGATACTTTAAAAATGATTGACAGCTTCTTTTATTTATGTGTGTTATTTTTCACATCGTTATTTCTACTCCTAATAGGAAGATAAGAAAAAGTAAAACAATCCATTCAAATATATTTATTCTATATGAGAAAACTTGATTGCACGTGCTTGTCTTAAACCTTATGACCTCATTATTTTGCAGTGCGGCATATTAAACTAGTTCATTCATTTTAAAGAACACACTCTTTTTCAGTATATATAGTATATTATTGTGTGTTTTTAAATTTAAGTCGTTAGCGTGGTTTTGTGTGCAAGTGATTGGTCAGAAGTTTGATTCCGTGGCTTCTTTCATGACACATGTCTGCACCGATCGTCAGACCCATTATTTTAAGTTTATTTCAATGTAAGAAAGCAGCATCGCATTGTCCATCTTTTTATAGTCTATGAGCTCATTTACACTGCTTGTAAAAGCGTAATAGTTTGAAAAAATCGCAAAATTAAGCACAAGGGTATCCGGACTGTGCCTGTAAACAGAAACTTGCAACAAAACCCCGCCTCTGAGTTCTTCTGATTGGTCCACTGCTGTGGAACTGACAGTAATGAGCTGCATTGCATGTGAAAATTTTAAGTTCTTTTAACTTCACACACCGTCTGAAAAATGCAGCGCTCATCGTGTGCAGTGCTTTAAGAGAAGCAAGATGTTTCTGTGTAACAGTCACACATGTCCATCAAGCATGCTTTTACATTGAAAATCAATAGAAAAGTAGCACATTGGAGAAGAGAGGAAAAAACTATATGATCTGACCAATTACAGCAGAGTGGCCTTTCAGAAAGGAAGAGTTTGGAGAGTCGGGATCCTTGAATGAAACATTACAAACACTCAGTAAAAAAGGTGATGCTGCAACGTACAGTATATTATAAATGTGTTTATATAATACAAATATACAAGCATTTTTTTTTATCTTGGATGGATACGAACCAATTGTAGGATGCCTCCTATAAAAAATTATAAACTTTGCAATAGCATAATATAGGCACTTCTGGAAAGACACTTGAGACTTTGACATATAGTATGTATGACACGTATATGTAAAAGGCATTCTAATGAATTATGTATGCAAAGAAATCTGCTATGCATGGCACTTAGCATGCAGAACGACAATTGCAACAAAGAAATGTCTTCTGCATATTTTACAACTCCTTCTAAGTAATAAAAGAAACACCAGCCTCTTAAATTTAATGTTCCATCCAGAAGAACTTATTGAATTTAAAACTGAACTTGTACAGCGGTTGCATAACCCAATCAGAATAAAACTATGAATGTAGCATAGACGTTTTCAAATTGGGGTTGCAGAGGCTCCCAAGAGGGTACTAGTAGGAGATCGCAGCGTTTAAGAAGAAAGAATAGTATCAGTGCTGAATTAATGAATGTAAATAGGCTTAAAGTTTTCATTGGATTTAAGGGTTTTTAATTAAAGGGATTGCCCCCCCCCCAAAAAAAACAAATGAAATGCACCATTGACTCACTGTTTACAAATCCTTCAGTGGTTCCAATTTTCCAAAAATAGTTTATTTTTTTCTGTTGGACATAAAAGATATTTCAAAGAATGTTGGAAACTGGTAAGAATTGATATCCATAGTATGAAAAAAATACTATGGAAGTCAATGTCTAGCAATTTTCAGCATTCTTGTGTGTTCAGTTGAAGAAAGAAATAAAAACAGGTTTGGAACAAGTGGATGATGCATAATTGATGACAGACATTTCATTTTTGGGTACAGTATCCCTTTAAGGGTACATGTGGAACAGTACTACAGTACCATTGTAAAAAATATAATTTACACACATTTATCATTTACTTTCTGAAAAGTTGACATAACTGTATTTATAAAGTAGAAAAAATAATTAAAAAAATAATTTAAAAAGGTCTCTTAATGCAACAATAAACTTAAAACAAATTTGAAGAACAAGCTGGTCAGTGAATTATAATATAGGCCAAACTATATTTTATTTTGGTTTTCGGAGTTGCCAAACCACCGTTTGTGGAAAAACGCAACAATGACACTTTTTTGTATATTTAATGCTGTAAATCTGTTTGTTTCAATATAATGTAGTGTATATAAAACTTTTTTTTACAATTTTTTACTATTAAAAAAATGGGCGGCACGGTGGCTCAGTGGTTAGCACTGTCACCTCACTGTCGTGATCGCATTGGGTTTCCTCTGGATGCTCCAGTTTCCCCAAAAATCCAAAGACATGCGGTATAGGTGAATTGGGTAAACAAAAATTGGCCATAGTGTATGAGTAGCTACATTTCCATCCACCTATTTTTATGCGCAAAAATTTTGAATATACTCATAAAAAATGTATGCGCATAACTGAATATGATAAACTTTTTATTCGATAAGAAAAGATGCGCATAAACTATGATGGAAACACTTTTACCAAACAAATTCCAGTATGTGCATTAAAAAAAGGTCATGTGATTTGGTTATAAGAGATCATGTGATGATAAAAATGTTTGTAAATGGACAAACCAGCAGGCTGACCACATTGTAAAACATCTGAAATGTTGTTTTGGTCATTCTAAAATGCCTTAACCATTTCAGTATTAGAGTTATTATATTATTAATGACCTCCAGAATTGTTAAGAGCGTCTGTGCTCAGCGTCGCACGCCTTCAAACGCCACCACGCGTTCACTGCGTGTCAGCATTGCCTTCTGAGGTGCAAGTCATTTATTAAATGAAGAAAAGATTCACGCAGCTTTTCCTACCTCAGCAAATTCCGTTTTTACTGTTGTTATTTGGCGGCATTTAATCAGGAAGTGACGATTTTGTTCTCTTTGACTCATTGGATGGAAACGCTGTTTTATTCTCACATCTTTTATGCGATATTTCAGTTTTGCACATAAAGTTAATTCGCATTTTTGGATTGAAACATAGCTAGTGTGTGTGTGAATGTGAGAGTGTATGGGTGTTTTCCAGTACTGGGGTGCGGCTGGAAGGGCATCCGCTGTGTAAAACATATGCCGGAATAGTTGGCGGTTCATTCCGCTGTGGCGACCCCTGATAAATAAGGGACTAAGCTGAAGGAAAATGAATGAATAACTATTAAAAAGAAGCTGCCATCATGGCCTTTATACATTTATATATCTACATTGAAAATCTACAATGGGGTTCCATCATAAGTGATTCATCACATTTGTTCCATACAAATGTTTGAAAATCCAGGGTCACATCCACTCTTATACAATTGATGAACCCAACTATTGCTATTTTGCACCCAGCAAAGTTCATGTTTGCTCAGATATAATCATTGCTTCATCTTTTTACACAGAAATTTAGGAGACGAGTTCAGGAGTCAACTCAGGTGCTCAGAGAGCTGGAGATATCTCTTAGGACCAATCACATCGGGTGAGTCAACATACTCATCAACTGTAAACTGTGGTTTCTTTTGAGCTATTCAATCAGGAAAAACTATTAAATGTTTTTCTTTTACATTTAGGTGGGTGAGAGAGTTTCTCAATGAGGAGAACAAAGGGCTTGATGTGCTGGTGGAGTACCTGTCGTTTGCCCAGTATGCTGTCACGTAAGTAACTCTTTTTCTTGTCAGTCTTAATTTTTGTCATACCTGCTCTCTCTTTGTTTTCACTTGCCATCTGAGAACACATTGAAATCTGTAGGGGTTGTCACAACAGTTGACTTTTGTTGCCAAAATCTTGTCAACTCTCACTGCTGGCTTGTGTTGCTTCTGACAAATGAAAGAGTGATGAGTTATATTTGCCTCATTTAGCTGGGTGGGAATGTGAAAGGTGTATTTTGAGGACATTGCGCAATCAAGATGGAAAACACTGATTTATGAAACTCTTGTGATGTGATTATTTAATTTGAAGACTTTGTGTCTGAAAAGTACTTAAAACATTTAAAGTTTTCCAAATTCTTAAAGTATTTGCTTAATAATAAATAGTTAAATGTTGGTTGCGGGTGCTCCAGTTTCCCCCACAAGTCCAAAAACATGCGCTATAGGTGAATTGGGTAAGCTAAATTGTCCGTAGTGTATGTGTGTGAATGAGTGTGTATGGATGTTTCCCAGTGATGGGTTGCAGCTGGAAGGGCATCCGGTGCGTAAAACATATGCTGGATAAGTTGGCGGTTCATTCCGCTGTGGCGACCCCAGATTAATGAAGGGACTAAGCCGAAAAGAAAATGAATGAATGAATAAATGTTGGTTGATGCTGAGCCAGGGCTGGATCTGTGCATGATACAGTCTAGGGAAACTAAGGTATTAGCAAAGAAAAGAAATGTAAGTAATGTTAGAGGTTCTAATAAAGAAAGGATCAATAGTTCCACCTCTACAGAATAAATAGCAGAATTAGGAGGAGACTATGGGGAATTAACTATATGTCTGGCTAAACGGATGAGTCACAAATAAATGAGGCCAGAGGAGAAATGGTTGTGCCCAACTGAGCCTGGTTTCTCTCGAGGTTTTCTTTTGTTTTTTTCCTTTATTTTCGTCAATTGGTGAAGTTTGTTCCTCGCCACTGTCGCCACTGGCTTGCTTGGTTTGGGACTTGTGGAGCTGCACATCGATGGATTTGCTCTTCAGTGTTTGAACTTTCAGCAGTGAAATTTAAACCACAGTGAACTGAACTAAACTGAACTTAAACTCTGAAAACTGGACTGACACATTTTCAATTTACTAGAACTTCTATGTTAAGCTGCTTTGACACAATCTACATTGTAAAAGCGCTATAGAAAAAAAAAACATGAATTGAATCGAATTGAATTAAATATAGAGTTTAAGTTGTGGACATGTTAGAAATACTATTGCAATGCTTAAGAGCCATGTCAAAAAAAAATTGCTGCTTGATTTAGTTATTCTTAAACTGGTAAATATCAAGATTTTGAGGCTTTAAAGGTCTGAGGAGGTTTAAAATAGTAGTTGAAGAGCATATAGAGATCAATAATAGACATGTGCTAGGTCCATTATTAAAGAAAACCCATTGTACTAGACATTTATGAACTTAACATTTTCTTAATTCTATATTAGTTCTGAATTCATTTATAGAGATAAGTTGCATAAATGCATGAACTAAATTTTAGTGCATCTTGAACTGCATCTTGAATGTTGAAAATCTTTAACATAGTGTTTAATTGAGGTGGAAAATACTGTACATTTAAAAAAATTGCTTTTTTAGCTTGTTCAAAGTACTTATTTAAAATGAGTTGAAACAACACAGTTTTTAAGGTTTTTTTTTTTGGGGGGGGGGGGGGGGACTTATTTTTTTTTTTTTCAATCCACTTAAATTTGTAAATACCACTAAGTTAACTTAAATGATTTGTGTTTGGACAACATGAAGGAATTGTGTGGAACCCTGCATTTTTTTCAGTGTACTATGCTGGAGAAGAGAAATGTGGTCCTTGTAGAGCATGACATAAAACCGAAAGCATATACGCCATATTTCCTTATATTAAACTTTAAATGGAGCACATACAAGTTAAACAATAATGGCCCTCAAACATAACCTTGCGGTATACCATACTTGAATATTACTTGAACAGTTGTTCTGATGCATAAACATGCAATCTGACATGTAGGAGCTAAGCTAGGCCTGTTCAGAACAGTGGTATCATTGACCATTTTGAGGGATGTAAACAAAAACAATGGTCCCAACGTATTTCCTGTTTTACATTTTTAATTTCTATAGCTTCTGAGAATCCAAAAAGAGCCACATATTGACAAATAATATTATGATAGCTGTTTTAACATTAAGTTATGATTGAATTGCCTCTTGTTACAGTTATGAAATAGTTTGATAACAAGCAGGAAATGTTCATGGGCCAATGACATGACCACATTGAAATGGTCTATAGTATCAAAAGACGTCCTTGTAGCATTAGCAGTGAAATGCATTGGAATTCAGAAGACAAGTGTAATTTGTTACATTGACAGGTAACAAATAACTCTATTAACTGTGATGGAGCCTAAAATGTGACCGAAGCACACTTTCTCAGCATGAAGGAGTTGGGAGGATGCAGTGTTTTCACATACTAAAAATACTTTTCACATAAACAGAATATAATGATGCAGTTGTGAATTGCTTATAAAGTTTTAAAACACTTTAATTCTGCCCCAGGTTTGATGGAGATGTAGCAGAGAGCGCCACGGGTGAGATTTCTGTAGAGACTCCCTGGAGCAGGTCTATAGAAGATCTGCATGGCGACAGTAATCTACCATCACCAGTCAGCGGCAGCAGCATACCACGATCCACACGGCACTCCTTAAGGTAGACACACACAAACGCAAGCAGATTTTTGTTTACAGTGAAAACTGTAAAGGATTTTTACAAGACAGCCCATAATATTGTTTTGTTTTCTCAGGTCTAATACATTGCCCAGTCGCCGAACTCTAAAGAATTCCCGCTTGGTGTGTAAAAAAGATGACGTTCACGTCTGCATCATGTGTCTTAGAGCTATTATGAACTACCAGGTAAGCAGAATGTGATTTTTTTTTATATATTGTATTTTTTTTTTCAAGCTTATTTTAATCTTCTTTTATATTCTCTTGTCTGTCACTCTCTTTCTCTGAAGTATGGCTTCAACATGGTCATGTCCCATCCTCATGCTGTCAATGAAATTGCTCTGAGCCTTAACAACAAAAATCCCAGGTAATCACACACACGCACACACCATTATATCTGGTCTGGATGAGGGAACCTTGTATCTCCATATTTAAAAAAAAAAGTTAGTCTGATGGCCATTATTTGTATATGGGTTTTACAAACATTTAACCAATTAACACTAGAACTACAGTCATTTTCATTCATTCATTCATTTTCCTTCGGCTTGGTCCCTTTATTCATCAGGGGTCGCCACAGCGGAATGAACCGCCAACTTATCCAGCATATGTTTTATGCAGCGGATGCCCTTCCAGCTGCAATCCAGCACTGGGAAACATCCATACACACTCATTCACACACATGCACTACGGCCAATTTAGTTTATTCAATTCACCTTTAGCGCATGTCTTTGGACTGAGGGGAAAACCGGAGCATCTGGAGTAAACCCACATGAACACAGGGAGAACATGCAAACTCCACACAGAAATGCCAACTGGCCCAGTCGGGACTCGAACCAGCGACCTTCTTGCTGTGAGGCAACAGTGCTAACCACTAAGCCACAGTGTCGCCGGCAGTCATTTTGACCATTTTTATTTTTTGCAATTCGATAACTTTCTTGAAATAAAACACACATAAGTGCGGCACGGTGGCTTAGTGGTTAGCACTGTCGCATCACAGCAAGAAGGTCGCTGGTTCGAGTCCTGGCTGAATCAGTTGCCATTTCTGTGTGGAGTTTGCATGTTCTCCGCATGTTTTCGTGTTCCAAAGAAATGCCCTATAAGTAAATTGGGGAAACAAAATTGGTGGTAGTGTATGAGTGTGTGTGTAAATGTGAGAGTGTATGAGTGTTTCCCAGTACTGGGGTGCGGCTGGAAGGGCATCCACTGCGTAAAACATATGCCGGAATAGTTGGCAGTTCATTCCCCTGATAAAAGGAAAATTAATAAATGAAAACACACATATCTACAAGTCCATGACTTTTACTACACGTGTATATTTCCTTCTAACGTTGTTATTTTAATACAATTACAAAACACAAAAGAGTTCAACCTAGAACTACCATACCGGTCAAAATGGGTCTTCTACTTTTCCCCGTGACTTTAAATATGCGTGCCTCTGTTGCCTAGCAACTTCCTGCTATCAAAAACATAACTTTCTGTTGGCAAAAACATAACTACTCCAGATATGTCTTTCAAAACAGCAAATTAAGTGCAACGAAAAAGCCTTCTCTCCTGCTTGTGAAAGTAAAATTAAAAGTGAGATGATCTAAAGTAGCCTAAATATATATTTATAGGCTGTACCTATAACATAACATAACATAGGCTGTACGAATAACGAGTGGTCTCTCGTTATTCGCGGTAGTTATATTCTAAAAATAACCCGCAATAGGTAAAATCTGCAAAGTAGTCAGCTTTATTTTTTACAATTATTATAGATGTTTTAAGGCTGTAAAACCCCTCACTACACACTTTATACACTTTTCTCAGACAGACATTAACATTTTCACACTTTTCTCTCTCGTTTAAACACTCAAAGTTCAAACCTTCGTAGAAAAATAAGTCCAGTATTATAAAATGAAACCAAAGGTCAAAACCATTTGATCTTCATTTATTTATTCCGTAATGGCGCCTACAGCTGCGTAACTTCTACCTTCCTTTAACATATTCAGAAGTCCAACTTTTTGTGCAATGATTAGCATCTTCCTCTGCCTTTTGGATGCGTTTGACGGTGCAGAACGTTTCGTCGACATTGTGGGGAGAAAACTTGCACTTCAGAGTCACACTGCTAGCGATCGAAGATTTATGTAAATTTGGCAAGCTGAAGGCATTCTGTACTGTACAGAAGACACAGCACGGAGGAGATTGATCAGAACGCAGAACACAATGGGCTGTAGAAAAAAAGCATGTCAAATTGCACGAAAAAAGCGAGGCTGCGAAAAGTGAACCGCGTTATAGCGAAGGACCACTGTATTACCAAAAAAATCTTATTTTTAGGGTGAATACTTAATCAAAAAATATGATGACAGAGGTTCAAAGCTTAATTTTAATATCTCAATAGAAGCTTTGAATATAAATATGATGTCTTATATGAGAATGGTCAGAATGACCACTATGGTAATTCTAGTAGTTATAGAATTCTGGTAGTTCCAGTGTTAAAAGAGTGAAATTCCTCTTATTATCTCTTGAATGGAGCATTAATAATGAAAACAACATTTGGCCTAGAGCAGATCCTTGCGGTATACCCCTTTACCATTGTTTGACCAGGTTATTTTTTATATACACACACACAGTCTGACATAACAGTGGTTTTATAGCTCCATTGAATCCTCAAATTGGACATTTTGAATAAAGTCAGACAGTTTGGGAGCCCTCTGCTTGTTTGCTAAGTAAGATCCGTTTGTCTGAATAAGTACAGCGTTTTGTTTTCTCAGCAAACACTGTGTTTTATGAAACTGGGGATTGTAGAATGGTGTGTTTCTAACAGTGTGTCCCAATTCGCATGCTAAGTGGGTACTATTTTTGAGTTTGGACCTACTTCATGACTGTTAAAATGTTCTGTATAGTGTTCTGTATAAATATGGGTTATACGAATACAGCAGGGAAAATAAATATTGAACACATCATGTTTTTCCTGGGAATAATACTGTATTTCTAAAGGAGCTGTTGACATGGATTGACCGGATTTTGGTAAAAACTCAGACAATACAAACATAAAAATAAAACAAAACAAAAAATCTGAAAAATTAGTTATATGTAATAACAATGAAATGACACAAGGAGAAAGAACTGGACAACAGAAACGTATTTAATACATTATATAAAAGGCTTTATTGGTGATGGCAGATTAAAGATGACTCTCATATGGAGAGTGAAGTCACATGCATTGCTCAGGTGTGAGTTTTCAACAGACTTTAACAGAGTGTAAAAATGTTGATGGTTCTGTGGGTCTCGTCTATCAAATCTGATCTTTATTTTGTATTTTCTATTGGATTCAGTTATTATCTGGGCCATTCTACAGCTTGATTTTCTTTCTCTGAAAGAATTTAAGAGTTTTCTTGGCTGTGTTTTGGATCATTGTCTTGCTGAAATGTCCACTCTGGTTTCATCTTCTTCATCCTGGTAATGTAGATGTTGGACTGAAGCAGCGAATATTAATTTACAATGACAAAGGGCAGAGGGTTGCTGAAGAACTACTGAGAGATTTCAGCTGCTGTCTGGGCTTTCACTGCCTTTCTACACCTCCCTTTCTTCATGTGTTCATTACGTTTTCTCTGCGTCATTTAATTTTATTACACATAACTTCATTTGAAAACTAATTACTTTAGTTTTGCATATATGGATTTTTTTGGTTGTTACCAACATCCAGGGAAAATTTAAAGTCAACAGCACCTTTAGAAATATGTTTTCTGAGAAAAATGGTGACATGTTCAATACTAATTTTCCCCACTGTATATGTATAAATTCAGAAATAATACATCTGTTTGGCTGTAACTATCACTTACCTATATAGTAGGAAAGTTTTCTATTTTGGATGCAGTCTAGCTAACATTTGCAGGCTAGTCATAGCCAGAACGGTCTTGTATAGCCACTGGAAAGCACTCCAACTTTTAAGTTAATGAAAAAGTTATAGGATGCACTTACTGGCTCAAATTCAGCTGTTCTAATAATGGACAAACTGCATATGGCTAAGCACATCTTTGAGCTTTAATTTGGTGAATTGCTAATAATATACAAACACATTCATATGCCTGAACATATATAAAACCACACTAAGAGTTTAAAACAGTTTTCTTTTCTGAAGAGTGGCTGATTTTCACATACAAGGTTTCAGTCAACATAATAATTTATCCTAACCATTGTAAATGTGAAAATGTAACCCCTGGTCTCAAACATTTCTTCGGTTTCTGTGTTTAAACCTCTCAAAAGGTTGACGAGAACTCCTCTTATCTGTCAAGGCTTTCATCCAAACCCTGAAGCCATTACGTTTGATCAAAAACGCTTTTTTGGAAGGGCTGTTCTTTGGAAACTTTATCTATAAATAGATGAATTGTCTGTCGGTTGTGCTGATTAAGGTCAACAGGAGAGAACAGTTTGTAACTGAGACGTTCCCTAAGACTTAAAATCTTTCAAAGCCGTTAAACAAAACTTTCATGAATAGCTCCTTGTTTAGGGGGATAATTCTTCTGTAATTTGTCGACCATAATACCTGTAGGTCCATTTGACTTGCCCCTTGGAGATTTCATGATGGGTTCATGAATCCTTAATTTTTGATTGGAATGTTTTATCAATTACTAGGTATTTCGTGCAGGTTTGGTTTCTTGACATAAGTGTCCTTTTGTGCAGGACCAAAGCTTTGGTTCTGGAGCTGCTGGCCGCTGTGTGTTTGGTCAGAGGAGGACACGAGATCATCCTTGCTGCTTTTGACCATTTCAAAGAGGTAAGAAAAGATATTCTGTCCTCTGCATTCACTTTATTTAACTCTGATGTGAATCCAAATTGTATGTTATTTATAGATATTTAATAAAGTAATGTTTTATGGGTAGTAAAACTGAATAAAATGATACTTTTTACGTAGTTAATTTAACTTGAACTATTTTAAATTTTAACTTAATGATTGAGATAAAAAAGAAATATTTTAGTATAGATATTTGTAATATTGTGTTTTTTGCTGTTGGTTTGCAGTGATGTGACGTCACTTATGGGTAATATTTTGGTAACATTTTAATATAAGGTAATATTAGGTAACGGCATTTACAGTGCTCAGCATATATAAGTACACCCCTCACAAATCTCTCATTTGAATTCATATTTTCTATAGAAAGCTTTACAATATTATATTTGTGCATATACATTAGATTAGTCAGTAACGAAGCCAAATCTGGAGCTAATCTAACAAAATAGTTTACAATAACAGTCCAAAAACGTAGTAGTAGCTCAAATTTATATGTTAGGGATTTTTTTTTTTTTTTTTTTTTTAAAGAACAAAAATCAAGAGAAACAGAAAAAATATAAAATGTTGTTGAAATTTTGTAGTTTGAAATTTTTTTTTTCAATATTTTGCTTGAATTTAAATGTATTATCTTTCTATTTCTAAAGATGTTCGGTGACTAAAATTATATTTTAATAAATATATCTGTTCAATAAATCTGTTTTGTTCAAATGCACCAAAATATATTTCCTATATTCACTGAGAAATAGATAAAAATGTTCATTTTCAAAATGGGGTGCATTCATTTATGCTGAGCACTGTATGAGCTAACAATATACAAAACTACTGTGTAACATAATTTAATGTAAATTTTAACCTTTACTAATGCAGTTTTAACATCAAAAGATGTATATTTTAACATTTAATAATGCACTGATCTAGCATTAACTGTTTTAATAACTAACATAAGCAAAGGTTACTAAATGCTGTAAAAGTATATGTAAAAAAGTCAGCAACCACGATATTGTTTTCTATTTCTTAATAATAATGTACTGAGATTATATTTATATTGTTCTATGATTTTTCTTTCCATCATAAAATCCGTAGTAGGCTAGATAAATGTCTTGGATTTAAGATTTGGGGGCAAATGATATGCTATGATTGTCTTGCATATTAAAATAGTAAAAAAAGTTTAAAAATATCTCATACGATATGTGCTGAAAAAATGAGTTTCAAAAATATAAATAGTACATATCAAGCAATATGTAAGGCAATGCAATAGTGACATGATAAAAACACTTCATAGTGAAATGTAACAGGCAGTTACAGGATATAACTGTCAAATCCTTCTAACATTGATGTTTCTGTTGAGCTTATGAACACAATGGCCATTTAGATGCCTTTTTACTAGCTCATGACATCATCGACTGAAATTAAGTGAATACGCTAATCAAAACACCAAAGCTCAGATGCAATGCAAGTAACAGATACATTTCAATGTTTTTTTGGAGATACATATTGAATTTTTTTTATGAAGTATTGCTTGAATAAAGACATTTTGAAGCATATTGTATTAATTGAAATTACCCTTTCAATTATAATTAGATATTATAGATATGTAATACTTGTAATATCTAATTATAATTATAAGGATAATTTCAATTAATTAGATATTACCAGTATTACAATATAATAAATGATAATCAACAATGCAAGTTTTTGTCATAATTTTGCAGCCCTTTTCTGTAACAGTTTTTGTTTGTAATGTATACGTTATCTCTTATTTAAACCATTTTTTTATTACTTTTTATTATTATTCTAATTAAAGTAATTGGTAAGTTTTTAATTCGGCATAAATGACAACACGGATACATTTAATTAGGAAGGTAATTATAACAATTGCCCTTACGATGGTATAATGTTTCAGACCCTGTTGCAGAAATTCATTATATATTGTTCATACAAGGCAGCATGGCTGGAAAATGATGTTTAATACTAAATATTAATTACATTTTGTGTCTTTATTCGCATTCTGATCTATTATTCTGTGCTGGCTTTTATTTTAAAACAAATATTTCCATTTTCATAGTTTTAAGTCAAAATATTTGGTAGTCCAAGATGCGGAGTTTAAAGGTTTCAAAAAGTTTGAGAACCACTGGAGTAAAGTGACCTTTTAATATATCAAAAGATCTGTGAAAATTTGATTTCCTTTTCCAATATGACTGTCTTTGTGTTCCTCAGGTCTGCTCAGAAACCCAGAGGTTTGAGAAACTGATGGAACACTTCAAAAACGAAGACAACAACATTGATTTCATGGTGGGTCTATTTTCTCTTACCGTCTCTTCTGAAGTGCCTTTTTTAAACTGAAAAGCTCTCTCCGCTAGTGATGTCAGATCTCATCATCTTCCTCTGTTGGTGACTCAGGTGGCGTGCATGCAGTTCATCAATATCGTGGTGCACTCGGTAGAGGACATGAACTTCAGAGTTCATCTCCAGTATGACTTCACCAAACTCTCTCTGGATGACTATCTGGAGGTATGAAAGTTTTCAAAGTATCTTGCATTCACGCTCACTCAGAAACTCACGTCTCTGGGGTTTGTGTTTTGTCCGCAGAGGCTGAAGCATACGGAGAGTGATAAACTCAAAGTGCAGATCCAGGCTTATTTGGATAACCTATTTGACGTGGGGACGCTTCTAGAAGACGCGGAGACCAAAAACGCTGCCCTGGAACGTGTGGAGGAACTGGAGGAGAATCTGTCACATGTTAGCAGAACTGATTTTTTTATCCACATATTTAGAGTCACAAGTCTATTGTATCTTAATCCAATGATCTCTTTCTCATGCTGGCAGATGAGCGATAAACTCTTAGAAACGGAGAATGAGGCCATGTCTAAAATCGTGGAGCTTGAGAAGCAGTTGATGCAGAAGAACAAAGAGTTGGACACCGTCCGGGTCAGTATCATACCTCCTGACCTACAGTCCTGATTTTCATATCGCAAGTGTCAACATGATGCTACATTTTACTTTTACTGAATTTTAGACAGATGGACTCAAGGCCTAGCAAGTAATTAAAAACAAACACAGGTCCTTCAAAGTGCTTGAATTAAATTTGAAATGAAATCTGTTTATGGTGTTATTTTAGCAATTGTACTGTACTGCTGTCAAAAACAGAACAAAAAAATGATACATTCTTAATTTAAAAATCTTCTATTTAAATCTTGTACAAGAACTATGACAAATAATGCACATTTTATCAATATTTCAAAAACCACATTTGAATATTACCAGTATTGAGTTTAACTAATTTTGAGTTTTACTAAAGTTCTTTGAACATGGCTGTAAAACAGTCAAAATGTTTGAAAACGACACATTCAAAACATCACATTTTAATGTAAATATTAAGTGTAAGTGAAATGTTAAGTACAGTAAGGACTTTCATGGCGCTACATATCCTGGGAGTATTAAAAAAAGTGTTTGATTTGAAATTAAAGGTGCTCTAAAAAGTTCTTGAAAGTCCTTGAATCAGCTGTTCATGACAGAGTGGGAACCCTGTTTACACGTTTATAGAATTAGCAATACCTGAAACTGTTAGAAATGTAACAATTTGCAACAGTTTGAATGTCATGATTCCCGTCATATTATGAATGATACAAAATGGGCAAAAACAGCTAGCCTAAATATAATAAACCTAGCCTAGCCTAGTTGCAACATCTCGTTTTCCTAAATATAAAAACATTATAAGAAAACACTGAACATGCTTTTCGGTTCTTTTATAGGAAAGAGCAGTGCGCTGTGCTTTTTATGTTGCTAGGCAACCAACATATCAATAGTCTTGGTGCTATAAGGCAAGACGGCCACTTTGCAGGCGCACAGAGCGCTCCAACAAAAACGGGAGATGCAGCAGGTGCACAAAACACCCACTGTCAACAGAAAACATTTTAAAAACACACCTCTCACCACAAACAATGCGTTCAGTGTGATCAGGGCCATACTCAGTCAGGAGTAGTGATTTTTTGGTCTTTTGATTATAGCTGTATACCAGTATTGATACACTTTGTTTTTCTTTCTTAAATATTTATATTTACAGACATAACCAACTGTGTTTACTAGGTGGTATTGTGACAATGTTGTATTCACGTGCTAAGACATGGCTCTCTGTGTTGACAGAGAAATGTGGGTAACAAATTAAGTTTTTTTTATCGCCGCCAATAAATTCCAACTTTCGTGATGATGGAAAATTGCAATTATTCCATAGATTATATGTGTCTTGAATTGTGGGAAGGGCATCATACAGATGGCAGATTGACTATGATCCTAGAAACTAAATGAACATATACATGAATTAAATTTTTGTCTACTTTAATTTGAAGTTCTTCGTTTGTTTTAGTTATTCTGTTTTATTATATAATTCAGCTAATTGCCTCAGCAACATTTCTGTATTCAAAAAGTTTTTTTCTCAAGTTTTTAAAGGTGACATCGAAAGACCATTTTACACAAATTCATTTGACTCTTTTCTTTAGGGTGTTAATGAAAAGTCTATAACTTACTTGGTTAAATTGATCAATGGTAATGTTAATAAATACCCCTTTTACCCTGTCAAAATTACCTTAATTTAAAAGTGTCGCTTCTGAAGCTGGAATTGTGTGTAAGGACACCTGTGACATCTACATCCAAATGCAGAGCAGGCTTCATGCAAGGAACGTTTCATTGTTAAAATGCAGAAAAACGAACAATTAGATTAGAGATTAAAACATGTCAGTGTAGTAATTCATTTCAAAATATGGAGTAAAAAGATTTAATGCATTTTCTGTGAAATGCTAATCGACTGTGAACACCTCTACATAAACAGGCAGTGTACCGGGACGCCAGCTCACAAGTTCACACTCTGCGGCGAATAGTTCGGGAGAAGGATGACACCATTCAGAAGCAATCCACGCTGGAAAAGAAGATCCATGAGCTGGAACGCAGAGGCAGTCTGCAGATCCAGGTGAGGGGTGAGGGAGATGGGGAGGGAGATGTGTCTCCACTCCCTTCGCCTCCTCAACCCATGGCTCTGTCCCCCTGTCCCGACGTCATGGCTCTGGCTGGAGCCTGTGCTGGAGCATCATACAGCTCTGCCAGCTCTTCTCAGACTGGCACGCTTCGAGCAATGGTTACACCGCCACCTCCTCCACCTCCACCACCTCCAATGACAGCTTCCTCTGGTAAGTAGTGCCATCAACAAAACTGAAGGCTCAAAACAGTGTTCAATTGTTGAGAAGAAATTTTGACCAATGATATTTTTTACATACAAAAACAAGATAGCTAAATTAATGAATGAATGAATAAACTGATACAAGTCTGATCAAATTCAAAAATATCAATTGCTATGTTTTCTTTCAAAGTTGTGAATTTAAATTAGCAAAATTAGAATATCGCATAAAAGATTTGCAAATAAAGCACATAAAGAGAACGACATCTTCGCTTCTGTGGAAACTAGTGTACAATATCAGTAATGAAAATGTTAATTCCTAAAAGCTGGGAAAATCATGTTAATCATGCATAATAAAAGTGTTGTGCCTGAGAGCGACAGACAACAGGCTTTAAAAAACAGCAGTTTAGATGATTTGATGGAGGTTGATTGATGCACACATTCTTTTAACAGATAAAAATCTCAATCTCAAAATCTCAATAAAGCACATACGTTTTTTATTTTAGAATTTATTCACTTTTTCTTCTTGCCATTTCCATTCAGCATTTATGTATAATTCAAAAGTGTGGAAACTAGAGGTCAATCAATAATGTTTTTTCTCTGGTCGGTGAACACACAGACGCACGTTTACTGACACTATGCGGCTGTGAAGATTACAGCGGTTATGAATTACATTGCAATTTTACTGTCTTTACTTTATTACTTAGATGTTTTAAAATCGTTTTAAACTTGTAAAACTCATTCTTGAGGTGCAACTGATCACAGAGAGTTGGAACAGATCTTTTAATCCCAGTTTGTTTGCTAATCCTGTTCTGTGGACATGTTTATACGCGTTACTACGGAGACATGTTAATACGCTTCACTGGGAAAATCACTGGGATTTGATCCTATTTTAACATCAGGAAATTTTCAAAAAGAGACTTGTTGGGTTTATATCACTCCAGTATGACAGTGGACACACTATACCTACACACAGTTCTGTCTAAATAGCTTCCAAAAGTTGATTTTTCATCACATTTGTCCTTAAAATTAAAGTTTTTATTGAAAAACAAAAGCCTGTCCAATTCTTTTCCATTTTTGACATTTATCAGATTTAACTGTAATCACAAGTAAAAATTGCAAAAGTTAAAAATAATTATTCACTGACAAATGGACTTGTATGTTGTGTATCAACCCATTTGGTAGTGAAATAGTGATTTTTACATGATTTGATAGTGGATTTTAATAAATAGCAAAAAATTGTATAATCCACTTGTTAAGTCGTGACATATCGGTGGTGTATGGAATACTGTTTCTGGGTCCAAGCCGCTACTCATTTGAATTGAGAAAATATTTGTTTATGACCACTTTTTAGTCCTATCACACATTAAAGTGAATTCTATATAAAATCATAGTGTACACATCAGTCTCTGGGCTTGCTGCGTCACATATGCCAAAATTTGAACAATTTATAAAAAATTAATTACTTTCTGGCCATCGGATATTAGACATGGATATACATATTGTGATCGTGATTTTCAAAAGTATTACGTCACTTTATAAACGTCTATTATTACCATTTGATGAGCCTCCCCATACAGTTTGGTAGAGCGCTTGGACCCGAAAGTCGCTTCGCGTGGTGTCACACTTAACAAGCGGATAGCTGACACAGAGGTTTATAGTTGGCTTTATGACTGTATGTCATATTGAGCTTTTACGTTTGTATCAGTGACTTTTATATCAAGTCAGTTTTGCAACGAGTCGCAGAGGGCCAGAAAACCTCTAATACAGAAACAGAATCAATATCGTCAGAGTTTAAGATGAAAAAAATTTTGTTTGGTAGTTTTCTGTGGACACAAAACCCAAAGCACACTCACAGATTTCTGCCTCTCACACAATTTCATAGAGAATGTGTTCTTTAAGAGTATTTCTTGAGTACATTTTTGAGAAAGGTTTATTTAAAGGTCCCGTGAAGTGCTTTGAAATGTGCATTTTTTATTCGATGTTTGACGTAATCTCAACCGAAACATGAAGAGAGGGAGGGGTACAGAGTAACACCTCCCCTTTAAAAAAACAGCCAATAGCGTTTTGTTTTTATTATTGCTCTGCCAGTGAGAATGGTGGAGCTCAAGCGCATCAAATGTGAAGCGTCTTGAAGGGGCGGGGCATCTCAGATACTAGAGAGCATTTGATTGGTCACGAGTTGAAGTGATTAAATGCAAGCTTTATATGTTTATATCGGTTTTATATCTTCTAAATGCAAATTTTGTCATTGTTTTGGAACACATTAGCTTATAGATCAGTGTTTCCCAAACCCTGTTCCCGAAACCACACCAACAGTGCACATTTTCAACCTCTCCCGAATCAAACACACCTGAATTAACACATCAGAACAACTGTTGGTGTGCTTACAGGAACAGGGTTGAGAAACATACAGGGTTATAGATATCTTAAAAACAAACAATACTGATACTAATATCTAAATATCTTCATTTTAATTTCGTGGGACCTTTAATGCAGTGGTTCCCAACCTGGGTGTCCTGATGACCGCTACTTATTAAGGGTTTATGTAAATTTAAAGGTGCAGTAGGTGATCTCCCTAAATACTAACTGGTTAGCATAATATCCTTCAAATACAATCCCTCCCCTGCCGTTCAAAGCCACGCCACCTGAAATCACGAACGCGCACATTAAAGATGACAGAGACTCGCTAGATCATGTCATTCGCCAGTTAGAAAACTTTATAGTACTTTATGATGCTACAATTCTGAATGAAAACTGTATTATATCTAGCACATTTTCTGTTGTGTAGTTACCAAGCAAAACTTGTCATAATGTAGAATATTTCAGGCATGCAAGGATCGCTGGTCTCACTCTCTCACACGCTTTGTCCTAAAGCAACTACTGTATGCTTAGTGGTTGGCCGGCGGCGTGCAGGAATTACACTTATTACTAGTAAGCCATACTTACATGCTATTTCAGACCGAATATTCAGAGTAGCATGGTAAACAATACAGGGAGCGCGTCACAGGTTGTCATTGATCAGAAATGAACCAATGTGAATATAAAACCAACTTCCCCTCAGTAAAGCAGGCTAGGTGGAATAGCGCTATTTACTTATGTTTTGTTGTTAAACTAAATAAAAATTATCGACATTATCGATGCTGTAAAAGAATTTAAAAAAAAAAAAAATAGTCACATCAAACGTTCGTCGGTAGATTTTAGTGGCTGAACAACACTTCTGTGCATATAACCCATTTGTAACACAACACAATCTACATAAGCTTTATGTGACTAAAATAGTTTTAAAACATGACATTACCTGTCTAAAAGAAATACTTCATCCTTCCTCCAGCATGCAAAAGTATCTCCAATATTGATTCAGGATTTTAAAAAGTTTTGATTCAGCATTTGTTTTTTCCGCTGTCACTCGTGTCCACATGACACATGACATGCGCGTGCAGATATGGTGCGCAGTTGCACAAATCTACATTTGTTGACAGACAGTTTGGGCTACTTATCAGAAATATGGGAATTATCGGCCAGACAATTTTTAATTGGATGAACTTTTTTTAGTCTTATGCCTTACCCAGAATATAAAAATACATATAAATACATTTAGATCATTTACTTTAATCAGTACTATTGGAATGTGAAGAGACTTTCAACCAGCACAACAAAAAATTTTTCTGAAGACAATCACCTACTGCACCTTTAATATATCCCTCCTAAAAAAATAAAATAGTATTCTTTGTTTTAAATTAAGTCTAACTGAAGTCCATGTCAGAACTATTAATACTTTTTTCCTGAACTTATAGATTATGACATCTCCTAACTACATACCTAACCTATTTTACCATGTTTTTACAGTGAATGACAGTTTTATAGCCACTGAACTGCAAGATAATTATGCCAACATTCATTCTTACTGCAAATTAATGCTATTTGTGGCCTCAGCTGTTGACACTTTGAGTAGCAATGTGTAAACATTCAAACCTAATTAGTCCTTTTTTGTTATTGCGTATTTAAGTGGATCCAGATGTGCTCAAGCCTGTTGTCATCAGTCTGCGCTGTCTCTTCTTTTCCTCCAGTTCCTAATGGGCCATCAGCAGCTCTTGCACCTCCGCCACCACCTCCGCCTCCTCCACCGCCTCCTCCTCCTCCACCACCTCCCGGTCATTCTATTGAGATCTCTGCTCCTTTACCTCCACCTCCACCTCCATGTGCTCCTCCTCTGCCCGGCAGCGGCACACCAACCGTCATATTCAACTCTGGCTTGACGGGTATGTATATATTTCTGTTTTTTATTATTTGCCTCAACTGTACTACTGGTCAAAAGTGTTAATAATACAATAATAATTGTATCTTTTTGAAAGAACTCACTTGCACTCATCAAGGCATTTAAAAAAAATACAGTATTGGTATAAATATTGAGTTATATTTTTTTTAAAGTGTCCTTGTTACACATCTACCATGTATTTACTATAGTAGTTTCAACTAATTATGCACCCTAACCTAACCATATAGTAAATTTATGTAATTAAGTAATATTATTCTCAGTAGTTAAATGAATAATAAACTTTATTTTAGAGAGCACCTTTAAAGTAGCATCTCAAAGCGCTTTACACACATATTAAAACTATAGAGGTAAAAGATACGGTCACACTTTATTTTAATGCACAATTCACACAATTAACAAACCATTAATTAAGACTTTTAGCTCAATAAACTACTAATTAGCTATTTATAATAAACTTTTAGATAGCACCTTTAAAAGTAGCATCTCAAAGCGCTTTACATACATATTAAATGTATACAAGTAATATATTTAGTCACACTTTATTTTAATGCATAATTCACACTATTAACAAACCATTAACTAAGACTTTTAGCTCAATAAACTACTAATTAGCTGTGTATAATTAACTTTATTTTAGATAGCACCTTTAAAAGTAGCATCTCAAAGCGCTTTACATACATATTAAAAGTATAGAGGTAAAATATACGGTCACACTTTATTTTAATGCACAATTCACACTATTAACAAATGTCTTTTAGCTCAATAAACTACTAATTAGCTGATTATTAATAGTTAGTAAGGTAGTAGATGGGTTTAGGTATTTGGTAGGATTAGGGATGTAATATAAGGCCATATTTTATAAGTGCTAATAAACATAGGCTGGTAATAAGCCGGTGGTAAATGATGTGAATTGTTACTTAAGCTAAAGTGTTACCAACAAGGATACATGCATAAAAAACTAGACAAAATAGAAAGCCAGATAATAAAAGCCAATAAATATCTGAAATCACATATTAATAAATCACATAAAAGCTGGTTTTATTTGAAGATTTAAGACCACTCTGAGATTCTGCATTCCAAATATCTATACTTTTAAAGTTTAGGTGAAAAGAGAATGCCCAATCTCTATTCCACGTTGACTTAACAGTTAAAAGACCAGCATCAGAGTAGCAGGGATTGTAAAGGATTTAAAGCTAAGACAAATATTGTGGCACAAGTAAGACAATTCAAAGTATTAAAAGTTACATTTCAAAATCTATATCGAAAACTGACAGGAAACCACTGCATTTTTTTTTTCTTTTTCAAAATAGATGTTATGAATTACAGTGTAAATGAAGTGGCACAATAACAAGGACACCTTAAAGTACAGTGTAACCAAATACAGTCAAAACACTAACATTATGAAGTATTATTACTTGTTTATTCTGGTTTTTAAAATGTATTTGCTTCATTTATTGTTGTGATGGCAAAGCTGAATTTTCAGCAGACATTAATCACTCCAGTCTTCAGTCACATGATCCCAATGTGGTGATTTGTTGTTTAAGAAACATATACAATTGTTATTAATTTAAAAAAAATATATGTGCTGCTTAGGAGTTTTTTTGCATTAACAGTGACACACTGCCATTTTAATGTTTGATGGAATTAACCTGGGAAGATTGAGTTTGCTTTACACTAGATGTCTATTTCTTTTTATATTTGCTGGTAGGAAGGATTTATTTATTTACTATTATTATGTAGATCATGGATTTGCATTTTAATTTATTCTTTACCTGAACCTATTTTCAAATTAAACTGTAAATTGTATTAAAGCAGCCATGGTTTGGGTTCAATCCATACGCATGCTTTAAGATTTGTTGTGATAATTGTATGGCTTCCAGAAAATTGGTAAGCAGCAAAAAATGCTGGATCATAAGCAGTATAATAAGAAGAACCATAATTAGTACCAAATTAGCATATTAGAATGAGTATGTGATGTAAAAGACTGGTAAAACAGCCTGATGTATTTTCAGTTTTGCCATAACAGGAATAAATAATAGTTTATAAATAATTAATTTAATCAAATAAATTCAAATTTAATTGCAAAATTTCACAATATTTCTGTTTTGGTTTATTTTTATTAAATATAATTTCTTTTCTTTTTTTTAAACATCAAGAGTTCATAATTTCCAAGCTTCTGCCTAGCTGTGTATTTGTCAGATCTTCTTGTTCAGCATTTCTTGGCACAAACATTTTCTGCTTTCTCTTCCTAGACTTTTGTGCTTTATAACTCTCTAAACATTTGTTTTTTTATCTACTCTCTTTTTCTCCTGCCCTCAAAGATGGACCAATCAAGCTCTTCTGTAGGTTTCCATATGTTTGTCATAGCCTCCATTCACTGTCATGATGCAATCATTTTGTGCCTTTCTGCTCAACACACACACATATTCTTGTAATTCCGTTCATTGTAATGTAAATGAGTAGTTAGATGTTTTTGTAGTCACAGTCCCCCTTTTTTCTTTTCATTGGCAGCTGTGAAAATTAAAAAGCCAATCAAAACGAAGTTCCGCATGCCTGTGTTCAATTGGGTGGCTCTGAAACCAAATCAGATCAACGGCACCGTCTTCAATGAAATCGATGACGAAAGGATCCTGGAGGTATGTGTGAAATGTGTGATCTGTCAACTCATGCATGTATTACACCACTTCTACTTCATTATCACATTTCTGAGTTACTGAATCATATATATTATGATGATGCCAGATGGTGTTTATTGCCGAGTTTAGTGTCAGCTCATTTAAAAGTCTGTTGTCATCCAGTATCACTTACAATAAGTAAAACATGAAAAGCCTATCATGGCTCAATGTGCTTCAACAGTCTGATGTATTTTGAGGTGCAACAGGTTGTTAAATGAGGCAATAATTAGGGTGGGATTCCATTTTGTGACTCTGTAATTGATTATATAATGAAAATCCCCCTATATACATTTCTGGAGATTGCAAATTATGTAGCCAGAAGTACGTATAGCTGCATTTCATCTTTAAAACGAATGCTACGGGCCAGTATGACGCCGTTCCTTTTCGCGCTTACCAGCTGACCGCTTACCTCCGTGTGGACAGCTTTCTCCACTAGTACCAGTTTGTCAAGTAGTTCGCCATGTACGTCGGCGGACTTGAGACGTACAAGACTTGATGACGAGAGTAGTTGACTGCGACTACAGAGTTCAAGTCTGGCGAAGAACGGTTCCAGAAAGCAAATAAGACAAAAAACAGAAGCCAAAAAATAAAATGACCAAGTAAATAACAGGGTGAGAATGTGGTAAAATCTGAAAACAGATTTCAGGAATGAGGCGGGGGCTTTTCTTTTTCTGGATTGCTTTTTAAAACTGTCTGTTGGGTTTAGGGAAGTGGGTGGGTGGGTGTGTCAATCGGTGCTTTTGAAACACTATTGGTTGGGTTTAGGGAAGGAGGAGGGTGGGTCAGTCAATAAGTCAGTCAACAGCGGCCTCTGGTGGATTTACGAAAACAAAAACTGCAACAAAAAAAAACGTACCTTCTGGGACGTATTTGGCGCTCTCCAGAAGTGTATATAGCGTACGTTTTCAGAATGAGCTTGGGTTGTCTTAAAAGTATAGTTCATCCAAAAAGCTTTCTTTATTATTTCTTTACGTTTATGTTTGTAGGGACTTTGTGCACATTTTTGAACACTAAACTATTTCTTGTAATGATCGCTATGGATAGAAGCTTAACAGAACTCTTTGGTTTTCAGGATTTGAACGTGGATGAGTTTGAGGAAATGTTTAAGACCAAAGCCCAGGGCCCTGCCGTCGACATGACATTGCAAAAACAAAAGGCTCCTCAAAAGGGCCCCAATAAAGTATCACTACTGGAGGCCAACAGAGCCAAAAACCTTGCCATCACACTCCGCAAAGCAGGCAAGAGCCCTGAGGAGATCTGCAAAGCAATCCAGACGTGAGTTTTTGCCTTTAATATAGCTTCAGTTTTTGATTTGGTTTTGGGTTGGCTTATTGAGCAGCGTTCTCATCGGTTTCTTTCATTCCCCTTAGGTTTGACCTGCGTACGGTGCCGGTGGATTTTGTGGAGTGTTTGATGCGGTTTATGCCCACTGAGAGTGAAGTGAAGGTGCTCCGTCAGTATGAGCGGGAACGACGGCCAATGGATGGACTCACCGATGAGGACCGCTTCATGATGCTCTTCAGCAAGATTGAAAGACTGCCACAGCGCATGACCATCATGGCCTTCATGGGCAACTTTACTGATAGCCTGCAGATGCTCACACCGGTAAGATGGACAGAGAAGTTGAGCGATTGAGTAATGTGTGTGTACCATGTATTCCTCATGTTGTGGGGATCAAATGTCAAAGGACATTTTTTTGGTCTCAATAAGAAAAACGGGTCTTGAATCCCACAGAATGAAGTATTTTGAAAATGTGTGTATGTGTACTTGTTTATGTGGTTTACGTTGACACACAATTGTAAAATGGCATAGGTATAACCAAAGTCCTTTTAAGGCAAGTCATTTCACTACGGCCATCTTTGAAACGCCTCTCTGACATTCTGTTTGAATGGGGAAACATCATATTCTCTAAAATTGCTTGCCAAGCTTATGATTAAATTTCATATTAGGAATCACCAATCAAATTAAACAACAACTGTCTCTTTAGTTTCATTTCTAAATGTTCAAATCGCACAACATCTGCAGGAACTCACGTCTGGTCTAAACCCGTCCCCTATAGAAACATCAGTCTGTAGCGATCGATGATTGGCTCCTGTACTAGAAGGCGGGGCTTCATTCGCCATCATGACTGTTACACTTTTCAAAACTATACGAGTGACATGTCTTGTATATTCTATAGTCTTTGGTATAACCTAGTTGTACTTTATAAAGGTGAGAATGCTTGAAAAATCATACTTAACAAAGTCTTTTGACATTCAAAATTTGATAGGTTTCATGTGAGGGTTTAGGGGTAGGGTAAGGCCAAATAATAAGTTTTTGCTGTATAAAATACATTATGCCTATGGAGGGTCCTCGTAAACCATATGTACAAATGAGTGTGTGTGCAGGTTTATGTGGTTTAAAGGGACATGAAGTTGTATAATGACATGGGTATGACTTAGTTGTACTCTCTATTAAGGTGGTTTATGGACACACCTCATGTCCCTGTAATTCAAAATGCTTAAATCATACATAATGAGGTGTTTTGACATTCAAAATTTGCCACAGACTTCCTTTGAAAGTTGGGTTTTGGGGTAGGGCCATATAATAAGTGGTTTTTACAGTATAAAACACATTTTATGAAGTGTCCCTGTAAGCCATGTATACAAGAGTGTGAGTCTGTGTGTGTGTTATTTTAGTTATTCATTTCTTTACTTTTTCTACAGCAACTTCATGCTATCATAGCTGCATCTGTATCAATCAAATCATCACAGAAGTTAAAGAAAATCCTTGAGGTAAGCCACTTTTATATAACACTGTAACAGAGACTCTTGTAATTTTACATGTCTTTCTAATAATAAGTCATCTGTATGTTCCTGTGATGCCTGTAATCTCAGATCATTTTGGCCCTGGGAAACTACATGAACAGCAGTAAGAGAGGAGCTGTTTACGGCTTCAAACTTCAGAGCTTGGATCTGGTAACTACTGGAACTCATTCCATGCACTCCCTTTTTTCTGGAATATTATTGTTTAATTATAACCTTGTAATGTGTCTCGCCTTCAGCTGTTGGAGACCAAGTCCACAGACAGAAAACAGACACTTTTGCACTACATAGCCAATGTGGTGAAGGAGAAATATCCCATTGTGAGCATTTTCTACAATGAGCTGCACTACATTGAGAAAGCTGCTGCGGGTGAGTGTCCACACAGCCTCAGAGTCTTCCTTTTTAAATATAATTCACTTTAAATATATTAATTATAAAAGGTTTACTGTACTCATCAATCAGTTTTACTGTCAACTAAAACTATTAATAACAAAAATATTAATAAAATGAACTTAAATCACATTGACAACTAATTTAAATAAAATTAATACAAATATTACTAACACTAATATAACTAAATTAAAAATATATGCTATGTAAACAAAGACTCATTTACTAAACTCGTTAATGTTAACCTTTGTGCATCGTTATGGACATTTTTGTGTTTTTCGTTTTTTGCTTTTATGATGATTTTTAAGTGTGTTTAAGCAAACAGCATACATTTGTCTAAGAGGTGTATTTATCTTGAAATTCTATTGGTACAAAAAAAAAGAGTTCTTCTCAGGATTTCTTTATTGAAAGCCATTAAAACTGCAATGTTTAATCCCTGTGCCATTTAAGCAAAAAGTCCTAAATTATTTAACAGGCTTCCTTTTTGTTGGCTGTATGCTTTTTTACATGTACAAATATTTTGTCACATGCTTTCAGGTTTACCCTGCAGAGCAAATATTAGTTGTTGTTGTTTTTTTGTTTCTTTTTTTCTTGTAATTATAATTAAGTGGGTACATTGTTATGAGTTTCAGAGTTTGGTTTGTAATTCCTTCATGTTGTCCCAACACAAATCGATTAAGTAAACTAGTTTTTGCAAATTTAAGTGGATTGAACAAATTATGATTCCGCTCATTTTAAATAAGTAGTTTGAACAACCAGCAAGAATAATTTTCTGAGTGTATAGATTTAGTATATAATAGATTAAGTTAAGTGTTTTTTTCATTATGCATTATGTAAACAAACTGTAATTTTAATGACCGAAGTCCTTAAAATCTATGAATTTTTTGCAGTTAACACCAGGGCTAATGCTTGTATAGAAATGCATGAAATCATTAAAAGTGTAAAAAAAAAGTATGTTACTTTTACAATGTTACACATAAAGTGCACATAAAAGTACACATAAAATCAAACTAACCATATTGATTTTCTTAGCTCAAATTGCTAGTTTTGTGGTGAACAATTCATCTGTGCATGTCATTAAGAAAAAAATGCCCTTATAATCTAAAATTTAAATCTGAAAATGCACTTCCTGTTTGTTTTCAGTTAAACTCTCAGATTACGTCTGTCTGAGGTGTTGGGTGAGGCTAACATACCTAAGCACGCCCCTCCAACTGTTTTGACAGTGCTATGACAACAAACAGAAATGGCGAAGAAGTGTCTGTTAGGTTCTAATAACTCTCCCGAAACCCTTCTCCCAATTTTTCTAAATGAAATGCCTACTTTACTATATCCAATCAGTTCGCAGTAAAAAAAAAAAAAAGCCACGCCCAATGTTTTCTCATTTAACATTTCGTTTCTCTAGGAACTGTGTCACAATACAAAGAAGAAAAAAAACGGTCGCAGCATTCGGTTCATGCGGACTTTTACACAGATATTTTCATCCTCTATGGACCTATGTTAATAAATATTACGATGTAATATAATAGGATTAAAAAGAATTTTAAAATAATAACAAATATTTCAGTTTCATTTAAACCATAACAGGTAAACATAATGAAGTAGCCAGTGAGTGCATTTAAAAACACTAAAACAACACAGTTTTTAATGCATGCAGGAAGAAATATAAAGAGTGATTGCAATGTATTATGAAAAACTGCAGAATGTCAGTGTTTGACGGTGGATCTCCTTAACCCCATGTTGCAGTCTCTCTGGAGAACGTTCTCCTGGATGTGCGAGAGATGCAGAGAGGTATGGATCTGACTAAAAGAGAGTACAGCATGCACGGCCACAACTCTCTGCTCAAAGACTTCATCCACCACAACGAGGCCAGGCTGAAGAAGCTTCTGGATGATGCTAGAATTGCACAGGTAGCAAAAACAAATCATTTCTTGAATATCTTGGCTAGGGCGGCACGGTGGCTCAGTGGCTAGCACTGTCACCTCACAGCAAAAAGGTCGCTAGTTCGAATTCGCTGATTTCTGTGTGGAGTTTGCATGTTCTCCCCATGTTGGCGTGGGTTTCCTCCGGATGCTCCGGTCTCCCCCACAGTCCAAAGACATGCAGTACAGATGAATTGTATAAACTAAATTGGCCGTAGTGTATGTGTGTGAATGAGAGAGTGTGTGGGTGTTTCCCAGTACTGGGTTGCGGCTGAAAAGTGCATCCGCTGCGTAGAACATATGCTGGAACAGTTGGCGGTTCATTCTGCTGTGGCGACCTCTGATAAATCAGAGACTTAGCCGAAGGAAATGAATGAATAAATGAATATCTTAGCTGGTAGTAGGACCAGCATGATCATGTGGCTTACATGTCATTCCAGGATGCCTTTGATGAAGCTGTTAAGTTTTTCGGGGAGAGCGCCAAGACCATGCCACCCTCTGTGTTCTTCCCTGTGTTTGTCCGCTTCATCAAGTCCTATAGGGTGAGTCTGGGAACTGTCAGCGTTCAAGACTTCTTTCTGGTTTACACAGGGACAAGATCTAATATGTGTGATTGTTGTTTTTAGCAAGCGGACGAAGAGAACGAGCAGAGGAAGAGGCAGGAGCAGCTGATGATGGAGAAGCTTATGGAACAAGAGGCCATGATGGAGGAGCAAGAAAGTCAACAGGTATGATAGAGAACATATCAGTTTTTCACTTTTTTAGAGCTATGAACAGAACTTCAGTAAACATTATTTATAGCAAGTCTCCCTTCCACTAAAATACTGTAAGCTTTGAAATTTTTAATGTAAAACAAAATGTCTGATTTGAGATTTTGTCAGGTAAAGGAGTCCTATTATGGCCTTTTAATAAGATACAGGAGTTGTGTTGAAATTGTTTTTGTATAGTCTTCCTTCAGGGTATCTGCATGTTTCTAAGAGTTATATTTAAGATTTTTTAAGACCTTTTGATACCACACAGAATTAAATTTAAGACCAATTTTATAGTACAGAATTTGCACCAAAAAAAAAGCACACAACACAATCCTTAACACTGTTAATTATACATATAAAGTGTGAAAAACCTCAAAACATTATTATTATTATTATTATTATTATTAATAATAATAATAATAAACTAATAATAATAACAATAATAATAATAAATCATAATAAAAATGTCAGTTCCCCTAAACTGCATGAACAACACTGCATAAACATAATTTTCCAATGCCAATAACTTTTGCCTATTATTAAATTAAATATAACAATATTTTATCTGTATAGCTTTTCATTACTGTTTTATAGATACCTATTTTCAGATTTAGTTTGATCTTGTTCTGGTAAAGCATTTGCTGACGTGACTTCGACGTGACTGATGTTTTCTCTCTTTAAACAATCAAGACTGATACCTACAAAAATTTTTAATCACGCAGCAAACCATTTTAAAAACGGCTTGAAAGAAAAAATAAACGTTTCATTTGGCTTAAATGACATTTTAAGGCGTCTAACTGATCATATTACCTTTCACACTGTGGAAAAAGTTCAGGAATCAGCACCAATGACACGTTATATGTGGCTGTGAGCGTCTGTGGGCGTCGCTATGACAACACTACATGCAGGTTCTGGTCCTTGGCCGGTCGGTGCATCTCTAGTTCTTCATTTGTTAATGTATGGGTTGATGAAGCTGTTATAAGCTATTATAGAGCGAAATCCCCGCAAACTCTGTTTACATAAGCAAAATCCCAGCAAACGTTAATTACGTAAACAAAATCCCTGTGAGCGTGTATTATATTAGGCATATTTAAGCAGATTTCAAAACGGAAATAAAATCTTCTTTACGGGGTCGGCTCAATTGCATTTTGAAAACCTCTGAAACACGGATTTAAGACATTTTAAGACTAATTAAGGCCTTATTTTTATACTATGGGATTTAAGGGCGTACTCACACTATGCTATCCGAACCATGCCCAGGCGCGTTTCCCAGTTCGTTTGATAAGTGTGAATGCTCCAAATCGGGCCCAGGCACGGTACAGTTGGCCGGCCCTGGCCCGGTTGGAAGAGGTGTGCCAGAGTGCGGTTCGGTTGGGCTTTGGTGCGGTACGCTTGTAGTGTGAGTGCAAAGCGTACCTGAGCCCGAAACTGAAGACATGACGTCACTTTTAAGGGACTGTTTCATATGGATTTATTAATCATTCTTACTTTTTAATGAACGCGAACTGTCATAGTTTATTACAGACACAAACCCCTCGCTGCACGACAGCAAACCTCCTAATATCTGCAGCACAAGGGCTTTTATGATAACTTATGAGCGTCAAAAGTTGTGGATCTCTTCAGCAAATTATTTGACTGTGTGTCATCGCATCCCAAACAACTAAAAATAATACAAAACAATATAGCTAAAGCAATGTCCACTGTGCTGAGCGAGAGCGCTTCTCTCTGTTAAACTGAACAGCGCATCATCGATGACGTAAGCGTGCTCCGGCTTGGATGCAATGTGAGTGCAGGCCATTGAGGGAGAGGGGAGGGGGACAACCGCGCTTCGGCACGGTTCAAGGCAACCGTACCTAGTGAGAGTACGCCCTAAGACATTTTAAGACTTTTTAAGGATCCGCAGACACCCTGTCCTTATATACTGTCAGATTGACTATATTTAGTGTTAAAGGGATAGTTAAGTCTAAAATGAAAATGTACTCACTAATTGCTCACCCTTTACTTGTTTCAAAACATTATGAGAACACAAAACAAGATATTTTGAAGAAAGCTGAAAACCTGTAAAGTTTCACTTCCATGGTGCGAAAAACAACAAATACTATGGAAGTCAATGGTTACAGGTCTTCAGCATTTTTCAAAATATCTTCTTTTGTGTTCAACAGAAGGAGGAAACTTTGGTTTGATACAAGTAAAAGGTAAGTAAATAATGATGAAGTTGAAAGCTTCTGGATTGAATCATATAATATTCGTGTTAATAACCTACCCTAGAGCACACTACAATATACATTTAAAGAAATATTGGTAAGTGTGAAGATTACAGAAAAGCTTTGTGCAATAACTGGATATTCTTTCCACTTTTATCTTGCCTGAACACTAGTCGCCGTCTCACAAGGGCAAGCGGCAGCAGCAAGAACTTATTCACGAGCTAAGAAAGAGACAAGGCAAAGACAGCCGCCTCGTCTATGAAGGCAAAGATGGAGCCATCGAGGACATCATTACGGGTAAGAATTCAGAGCCAGATTCATCTTGTTGCACATACGACGAATGAATCTGTTTTCCTAAGTGTATATGGTTCTTGTTATTTTGATAGTAACAGTAGACGTAGAGTAGCAGTAGATGTTATGCTGCTTAGCATTACTGGAGTTTAGAGGCTTGAAGTTTGTGTCTAATTCTGAGCCTTTTTTCTAAAGCTTGTAGCTTTTGGTGTTTCTGTGTTGTGATTGGCTATTGTTTTGCTGCAGTGCTGAAGACCGCCCCTTTTACCGCTCGATCAGCCAAACGCGGCTCGCGGTTCTTCTGTGACCCCGCCCTCTCCGAGGACTTCCATTACTAAACTAAACTCTGTCCCCTCAGAAAGGTGCCTTTATGTCCGTCTGTTCTTCGCTCGACTTTTAGTCATTCTCTCCATTCCTTCCTTTATATCTGTTTCTTCATTTATGTACTATTCACATGGGTAAGGGTGAATTCTCTGCAAAATGCATGCCTCTAGTTTTTTCATTTCGCATTTTGTTTCATGCATCCTACTTATGTCTAGTCACTGATTCTTACAAAATTGTCCTCCCATTAAGTAGTTCTAATATGATTGCAAGCGAAATGTGTTTCTTGGTAACCACCATCAACATATCATGACTTAGCAGAAAGATTTGACTTGTAGGGATGCATCAATCAAATTCTGGCTTATATGATAACAGATAAATGGCCAATATTACAAATATTTCATACTGTTGTTTCTAAATACACTTTTAACAATTTCCTGTATCTACAGTAACTTACTGGAAGCAGTTCGCCATTAACTTGCTGTAAATTCTACTTAGCTAATCAAATATATATATTAAAAAGTAAAAAATAAGTAAAAAAAATAAAGTAGTGACTGCAGGTTGAAGGAAAATAGTGGAGTAAAAGTACAGATACAACACAAAAAATGTACTCAAGTGAAAGTAAAAGTACACATTTTTAAAACTACTTTCTGAAATTCCTGAAGAAAAACTACTCAATTACAGTAATTTGAGTATTTTTAATTTGCTACTTTACACCACTGGTAAGGGTAATTAGGCAAGTCATTGTATAATGATGGTTTGTTCTGTTGACAATCGAAAACGGGGGCTTAAGGGGGCTAATAATGTTGACCTTAAAATGTTTTTTTTTGTTTGTTTGTTTTTTTAACTGCTTTTATTCTAGCCAAAATGAAACAAATAAGACTTTCTCCAGAAGAAAAAATATAGGAAATACTGTGGAAAAATTTCTTGCTCTGTTAAAAATCTAAATTCACAGGAGGATGAATAATTTTCAACTTTAAGTTTCCAATATCATCCATTATATTCAGTATCAACAAAAATAGCCTGTTATTAGAAAAAAACTAACAAATATGGAGCTGTAATATTGTGCATCCCTACCTAAACTGATCTAAAACTAACCAAACATCACACATCTGCCTGCTTCGGCCTCATCTCATCATCATAATATCCGCAGGCCCAAACTTCAGTTGTTTTTCCACCAATAACGGTTGACCTGTTTTTCTCAGACCTGCGCAACCAACCCTTCAGACGGGCCGATGCCCTCAGGAGGAGCGGGAGAAGAAACTTAGAGGTGCAGCACCTTCAGCTACGCACCGTGGAGATCAGCACATGCTAGCCACCATTGTTCAGCTTTTGAATCTACTGAAAACAACACACACACACACACACACACACACACACACACACACACACACACA
>CAIGQV010000919.1:4887619-4974214 GCA_903798115.1 Danio jaintianensis
AGAAAGAAAGAAAGAAAGAAAGAAAGAAAGAAAGAAAGAAAGAAAGAATAACAAAGAACATGATATAAACTTGAGGGTAAGCCATTTAAGAATAAATTACAGTATATAAATTAAAGTCATTACAAAATTAAATAGTTCTGTTTGCATTCTTATTTTCAGATAATTAAATTGTATTTAAATAATGACTAAATTCTTGCAAAAAACAAGAAAATATGGTTTGGTATTAGAAAATTTAAATTTATGGATATGGAATTTACAAAGAAAATAAATTACATTTATAACAAAACAAGCATTTCTTTTAGTAGATTCATAACAACCAAAAATAATATCTTTAAAAGTATAGTATATTCATTTTAGATTTCCCTTCTATGTAATAATGACAGCGTGTGTTTTTTGTTTAGTGACGTTCGTCACATCCAATCATACGGTCGTATAGCATGGGTTATCAATTATGATTGGGTAAGGCGATATGAAGGCGGTGCTTCACAAACACGGAAGCACAAACCGCGATGTTTTGAAACTCTTCACCATTCGACAGTTTTTAAATTAATAAGCGTTACGTTTAACAAAAATCTTGTATAATGCAAGTATTGCTCGACATTATAATTTTTTTTTACATACACAGTAGAGGTCGAGTGTAATTAATACGAGAAGTGAGATTAACTAACCAGCGTATTTACTAACAAGCCTATTTTCCGTGTTGTCTAGGAAACGGAAACGCGCAAGCTAAAGACGCAGGATGTGACTCGAGTCAACAAATTCAACTTCAGAAAGTTTACTGCCGGCGAGCATGGAGCGGTCTGCTATAGATAAAGACGCCCCGTCGTTGGACATTTATTCTGACGACGAGGAGACTATTGCGTTAGCAGAAAGAAGAACTGCGATGGGGGACACAAATGCAGGTTCAAATGTGAGAAGCGAGAACCGCGGGGCAACGCCTGGGCGGCCACCTGTCCGGCAGAGATACTGGAGGAACACACACCTGTGGCCCGCTCGTATCGGCTCTGTGCTGTGCAGCATAATCTTCGTATCGTTTATCGCAGTGCTGATCGCATTTTTGTACATCATTTTAAAAGGTAAACACAACCATATCTGTTTAATGCTATGATTATCTTTAAGGGGCAGTTCACCCAAAAATGAAAGTTCTGTAAACATTTAGACTACATCCACTTCTGCTGAACAACAAAGGAAGATATACCAAATAACGTTGGAGGGAAAACAGCTGTATTGACTTCCATAGTATTTTTTTGTTCCTACTATGGATGTCAGTGGCTGTTTTTTCCAACTTTCTTCAGAATATCTTGTTTTCTTATCAACAGAAGAAGAAAAAAAAAAGTATTAAAGTTCAGAACAACTTGAGTGTGAGTAAATGGTGAGGACTTTTTGGGGGGTGAACTGCTCCTTTAAATTTCCAGCCAGTGCAATGCTATATTTGTTAATGTATGCACAATTTGATTAATAATTTTCTGGTTTATAGATTTAAAAACAGAGAGGATAACCACTGAAGATGGATCAGAAGTTCGACTCCTAGGTTGGTCCAACATAAACCTAAAGTGTTGTTATATATGATATTAGCTGGATGTTTTCAGACATGGCCTTTTTATTGCAGGTTTTTGGAGTATTTTGGTCCTGTCTTCTGTGGCTGGAGTTTTGTGTTGCAGTTTCTCCTGGACTCTAACTTACTTTGACTCCTTTGAGCCAGGAATGTTTCCTCCAACTCCTCTTTCTTCATCCAGATACAAGTGAGCATGTGTTTTTTTTATCTTACTATAAAATTAAATCGCCAAACCATATTATCTAAATCATGTTAGACCATGTCAAATGCTGCCATTCACTATTTAATGTGTGAATAGAAAACAACACAATGTCCTTTAACTTTTTCTAGATAAAAGGTCTAGATAAAATTATTAGAGGTGTGAATTTTCACCCACCTCACAATTATATTCAAATTTGATTCTAAAATGATTCTTTTTTTCAGTTATTTTTATTAATAACTACATTAATAACCACATACAGTTCTTCATTTAATAAAAAAAACAAGTATGCAAATAACAAAATTAACACAAATACAGTATTTTAATTTATGTCATGTTAAGTCTTTTTAACAGAATACAGAAATTAAATGATCAACGAATACACTGCATACATTTTAGTGTATTTAAAAAATGTATTACTTTTGAAGCTATACAAGTTATTTAGTCTGGATCAGCAAGTGATTTTATCATTTTTTTTAATTAACATTATTTCCTTTGGACTTTGTGTCTGTTAACTCGTATAACACAATTAGAACTTTTTCATGGCATGAAGAAATGTAACAACATTGTAATTAATGTTCAGTTTCTTGCACATATCAATCATTTTGGTTTAGGTAGCCATTGACTTCCATTTTATGAGTCACAAATGACCACAGTTTCAGCTAAAGTTCTTTAATCTTTTACTGTAAAGTGACAAATTTAAATTCATTTAAAACATATTATTTTGTTATAATTTTTCACATACAGTAAGCATCCATGGAATTTCAATGCTCTAAAATTATTATTACATATAATTTTAAGACATTTTTAGCTGTAAGTTGTCATCGTTTCTTTTTTTTTCTGGCAATTTAAATGATTATAAATGGCAAGCGCTTAAAAAAGATCTCACTTTAGTATCATGATTATAGTAAATGCCAAAATGAAAAAAGTGTTATCTGAAGTTGGAAAAGCCACACTGAAAAAAGTGAAGTGAGTTAGTAAGGAATTAAGACGCACAGTCTGATGGCTGCAATATATCCTGTCTATGTGATACCTTGATGTGGTCGATGTTTGATGGCACCATAAATGTGTTCCATAAATGGCACCTGATGGGCCTGTAGTCATCATTAAATATTTTTCTTAGTTATCTCTCTTAAATTTGTTCTGAATCATTAGATGTGGAATTCTGGAGAGTGAGAGGCTGGTCTGAAACCAAATAGAAGAAACCTTTGTGTGTTTAGTCAACAGCTAACTTTACAGTCAAGATTTGTATTATTTATTTTTTTACTTTTTCAAAATAATTCCAAACAGATATTTATGAGATATTTTCCATGACGTCTGTGAGGCCTTGATGAGTGACCACAGAGGTAAAAAGCATTAAGTAGCAAATTGAGGAAGGTGGAGCCACCCGTGTGTGTTTCCAGTACAGCATCAAATCTGCACTCAGTGCTGCTGGCAACGCTACAGTGCCACTGATCTGGGGCGTGTCAAAATTACGGCTGAGCACGCCTGTTTTGGAAAACAGTGTGTTTACACGTTTATCACACGTGCATTGTCACACGTGCAAGAAATGATCAATGCATAAACACACAGGCATACATTCAATATGTTTGTGTAAACTGAAAGTGTGAAGGAATACATTCTCATAGTAGCCTACATGTAAGTGATTTTACCTCAGTAATCCAGTTCCCCAAACACTCGGAAACGCACGTCAACATCTTGCCTTGCCTAGTTTTCACAGTGATTGGGGTGTGTGAAATTTTTAGGGGGGCTGAGTAGAATAAAGGCCTAGTGTATGTTTTGCTTGTTTAGTTTTTTGTCTTTTTCTCCCTCTCCATTGTGTGCCCTGTCCTGCTCTAGGTTCAGGTTCATTGGCTAATAGGGTCTCATTCTTCATTTTCTTTCGTCATTTTTTCTTTCAAGTAATTTTCTTGATTTTGTTTTCATTATATGTTTCAGTTCTTGTTCAGCTAACTGCCATCTTTGTTTACTTTTATCGATATTCTAGAATCCGAATGACCTTTATGAGAGTTAGCTTTTGTTATTTAGATAATGTTAAAATCCTTGCTTTGTTAACTCTTTGTGTACTTTTTAGAATCTGATTAACTCTCATTAGAGTTGTGTTTGTTAGATAGCTTATGGCGTGGGCACCACCTCTGTAGTTTTGTTTTAGTTGGTGTAGTTTATTTAAGGCATTAGATGCGCTGAAGTTTTTGGTATGATTTCAACATTTTTCATATTAATAATTTCTCATTAATTGTTTAATAAATGGTGCAGGACAGTGGCTCAGTGATTAGCACTGTCGTCTCACAGCAAGAAGGTCGCTGGTTCATGTCCCAGCTGGGCCAGTTGGCATTTCTGTGTGGAGTTTGCATGATCTCCCCATGTTTGCGTGGGTTTCCTCTGGGTGCTCCGGTTTCACCCACAGTCCAAAGACATGCGCTATAGTTGAATTGGGTAAACAAAATTGGCCGTAGTGTGTGTGTGTGTGTGTGTGTGCGTGCGTGCGTGCGTGTGTGTGTGTGTGTGTGTGTGTGCGCGCGCGTGTGCATGTGAGAGTGTATGGGTGTTTCCCAGTACTAGGTTGTGGCTGGAATAGCATCCACTGCGTAAAACATATGCTGGAATAGTTGGTGGTTCATTCCGCTGTGGTGACCCCTGATAAATAAGGGACTAAGCCGAAGGAAAATGAATGTTTTATAAATTATTTCTTTTTGTTTCAAATTTCCGTTGTTTGTCTTTTTCACCCAGCACTGGTATGATCTCACGTAAATGTTACGTCTCATCCTTTTCACATCAATCTCATAACACCTGAATTGAGGGAAACTCTGAAGGGTCAAACCTGAAAAAGTTAGAAATGGGCTTGACTTACCCCGCTTTCTCTGGTATGTCATACCTCCCATTCTGAAACAGAAAACCTGGAGTTTCCCAGTTTTGACTTGGGCAGTACTCAGATTAGGCTATCCGAAACGTGCCCAGGCATGTTTGACCCCCATTTCCCTGTTCGCTTGACAAGTTTGAGTGCTCTGAATCGGGCCCAGGCACGGTTCAGTTGGCCTGCCCTGGCCCGGTTGAAAGAGGTGTGCCAGAGCACGGTTCGTTTGGGCTTTGGCACGGTACGCTTGTAGTGTGAGTGCAAAGTGCACCTGAGCGAGAAACTGAAGACCCAACGTCAGTTTTAAGGGCCTATTTCATATGGATTTATTAATTTATTCATTCTTACTTTTCAATGAACTTGAGCTGTCATAGTTTATTAAAGATGTAAACCCCCGCTGCACGACAGCTGCCACCTTCAGCAAACCTCCTAATACGTGCAGCACGATGACATGAACATTTATGAGCGTCAAAAGTGGTGGATCTGTTTAGCAAAAGATTTGACTGTGTCACTGCATATGAAACGACTTAAAATAATACAAAACAATATAACTAAAGCAATCTCCATTGTAGGGAGCGAGACCGTTTCTTTTTTTTTGTCTCAAATCCACACCAATGAATTTGGGAGATTCTATTTAGAAATTGAATAGAAGTTAACAAGAGAAACTCCAATTCCACATTAAGATGTGATCATCTGATGACTTCAGGCTAATAGTCTCTAGACTCACCCATTATCAGGAATGTGAATTAATTTACTGCTGCAGCACCTGTGACATTCATTTCACTGATCCTGTAAGAACTATTCATTTTTTTCAGTGCCTGATGACTGATTGTCTCTACAAGTGGCTGTTTTTTCCCCAATCGCCGGTTCTGCTCAGGAGTGTAATACCCAGAGAGAGTAGAAGAGTTATAAGAACATGTTATCAAGGCTGTTACTCCGGCCTGAGGTTATTCACCCGTTTTTCCTATTTTGTTTTTTGCTGTCAGCTGCCTTAGAAGCTTGTCAGCTGGTAAAATAGAAAATTGTTCCCATCTCTTTGTGGTGGTTGGACTCACCCTGGCGAGAGCACAGACTTGGAGGAGAACAGAAAAGCAATTTTCCTGTAATTGCTTTTCATCTTCAGACCTGAATACTTGCACCAAGCGGAACATTCAAAAACTGTCCCAGAATTGGTCCGCAGGGATTTTGTGGGGCTCCAGGCCCATCAAATATGTCTAAATGTCCTTTACACCAAATGCTAATGCTTTTGGAGGAGAGAGAGAAGAAGCGGAATTTGCTTGAACTTTTTTATTGTTATTATTGCTCTTTCCGAACTCACTGACTTTCTGAAATGAGAAATCCTTTATTTGATTTTTGAAGGGTTAGTTCACACAAAAACGAAAGCTGTCACCATTTACTCAACCTCAAGTTATTATCAAAACCTGAGAGATATCTGACCTTTGAAAGTCAGAAGCAAAACTTTGACACTTCACAGAGTTTACCCAACAATGAAAATTACCTCACAATTTACCCTCTTTCAGGTGGTTTTAAACTTTTATGAGTTTCTTTCTTCGGTTGAACACAAAAGAAGATATTTTGAAAAATGCTTGTTGATGGTACCCATTGACTTCCATAGTAAAAAAAAAAAAGTCAATCAACCAGCATTTTTCAAAATATCTTCTTTTGTGTTCAATAGAAGAAAGAAACTCAAATAGGTTTTGAAAAAGTGAAGGGTGAGTAAATGATGACAGCGATTTCATTTTTGGGTAAACTATCCCTTTAGGAAACCTCATCACTTCATATAATGAATAGATTTGATTTAGGCATTTATGCCCAAATAAATATTCTGCATGCGTACATAAAGCACATTTTTGTTTGACATGACTAAAATCTTTGAGATTAGTTTTTTTGTGTGAAGCTTTCAAAGTGACTCTTGAGAAGAATATTTATTAATTGCACTATTTCTTTACAAAACTTTTTCTGACAACAAAGAATCAGAGTGGATATATTCAATTTCTCCATTTTCCTTTTTTAAGATGAATGAAAAAAGTATAAAGAGTTTGGAATGGCATGACTCCAAATGTTAATAGTAACTATCTGGTAATGGTAACTATGTCCCTGTTTGCTAAATATTTGTGAGCTGCTAACAGGAAGTGTTAACCACAGAAAGAATACCACCACCAACTCTGTTAGACCTATATACAGTGCTCAGCATAAACGAGTACACCCCCTTCTGAAAATGCATGTTTGTTTCCATTTCTCAGTGAATATAGCCAATAAAATTTGGTGCATTTAAACAAAAGAATTTTATTAAACAGTTATATCAATTAAAATAAAAGTTTGGTCACCTTACATATGTAGGAATGGAAAGATAATACATTTAAATTCAAATGAGTTATTGAAAAAAATACAAACTACTACTTTCAACTAAATGTTATAATTTTTATGTTTCTTTCTACATTTTTATTTAATATTTTTCCCAAACATATCTATTTGGGTGTTCAGATTTTTGGACTGTGATCTTAATTTTTTTCATGTTAGATTAGTTCCAGTTTTGGCTGTATATGCACAAATATATTATTGTAAAGTATGCTATAGAAAATATTCATTTAAAAGAGAGACCTGTGAGGGGTGTACTCATTTAGGCTGAGGACTGTATATCAGAAAACATTAAAGAAGAAAATTAAATGATACTGAAGTAAAATAACAAACATAGGTGCAGTGAGATACAGTACAGAGCATTAGTCAGACTTCCTCAGTGGTTTACTCGTTGCATAAATAATGAAGTGTTAGGAGGGTGTGAGGATCTGCTGTTAGCCCATCAGACTGCATTCTCATGTATTTCCAGTGACCTTAGTACTTCTGACATTTATTACCAAGAGCTTGGTGTACACAGCGTGGGAGGGGGAGACACGTGTATAGCGGGAATGCTGTGACAAGCTGTTGCTGTTTTCTAATTTAATATACTTTGAAATTACCTCATAGATTTTATGATCCAGTTTTGAGGAAAACAAAACTTTGAATTTTCAGAGGACACTCAAATGAATGCATCGTCGAATGTATATTGAATGGTGACCAAAACTTAACTAAAATGATGCAGCCTATCATATTATAGTACAAAGTTTGTAGCAAAACTCGTAAATAGGCAGAGTTCACCCAAAAATGACATTTCAGTTATTGTTTACTTGGTCATGAGTATCTTTGTTTTCTTAAGTCTGCTTAAACCAGAAGTGAGACTTTTATTTCAGTATGTTGGCGTACTTCCAACTGAAATGGAATATTGAGTTAGGGGGTTGGGTTTTTGTTTTTGTGCATCATAACAAACTAACAGTAAGAGGGCATGGCTGAAGCAAACAAAAACTAGGGCTGGCCGATTAATCGAAAAGAAACTGAAACATACATATTTTTAATTCATAACCTAACCAATGTAATCTCCCTATGCTGGTTATTTCAGTTTTTATTCCTGTTAACACTTTCCTTTTAAAAACATATTACTAGAGTCTCACTGACAGTGCGGTGAGTGCATTGTTCATATGCGCTGCAACTTAGTGTTGGGCGATATACAAAATTTTCTGATCACCATATGGTCTCCCTGTGAGATCGCAGATACATGATATTATCGCATGGAGGCACGGCATTGTTATGTTTATGTATTTGCTCATTTGTTTAATCATTTTAGTTATATTTAATAATCTACTTCAATTGCATTACGTTTTATCTGGGAAAATAATTAAAGTCAATGCAAATCGTCCGCGAGATAGCCCAGCGGTTAGTGCGTCGACATATGGTGCGGCAGCAATACCGGTGTCCCGAGTTTGAGTTCCGGCTCGTGGACCTTTCCTGATCCTACCCCCCTCTCTCTCCCAGTTCACTTCCTGTCAGCCTACTGTCCTGTCTGATAAAGGCTAAAAAAATCTTTTAAAAATAAATAAATAAATAAAATCAATGCAAATCACTGTTCTCTTTTAGCTAAATAGGCTATGAGACTTAAATTATTTCAAGACACTGTTGCAACAGTGCGGCGCAATCAACGATCTTTGCCTATCGCGATACGCAATACTATTGTCTATCGGCACAACTCTACTGCAAACTGATGTGCCATAAACTCACGCTTTCTTTAATATGTGCAAAAAAGAGAATGCAAGTCTCTCATACATTTTAATTGGCACACAGCATGTAAACATTCTTTGTAGCCAATTTATTTGGTATTTGGCAGTAACTCTGACGATTAAAGGCCAGCACTCATGTAGAATCCACATTTTTACTTCAGCAAATCAGTCGAGTGACCACGGACAATTTAATTAATCTTCAGAAGCCTGACAGATTACTAGCAGCAACAGTTCTTTTTATCTTTTATTGTCAGACTGTCAGTTTGATGTATTCATCAAATAAACATAAATAAATATGTGTCCTTAAATTATTTTATTTTAGAAATGCACTCTTTCATTAGGAAAAAAAAGATGCACCACCTTTATAGTTGAGTACATTTACAGTACTAATGATAACAAACTATGAAAGGACAAAAAAAAAAGTAACTACATAATTACATTCAAAATAAAATAATCAAAATCAAGGTAAAGTGTTCAATTATTCGAGGTTTCAATTTTAGGTCGTATTGCTCAGCCCTTCATCAAACTGACGTCTAGGCCTGTCACAATCATCAATATATCGACTTATCACACAACACATGGACATGACCTCAATCATTTTTGGTGATGCAATATATATCGCCCATACATAAAAACAATTCAAGCAACATTTTAGCTGATTGTGCAACCTCTCTATCTCTGTTGTAGGTGTCAGTGTCAGTATGGTTAAAAAAACACTATAGTATTTACTATAAATTACTATAGTATGTTTTCATGTGGATGCCTGACAACTGAAAATAGATCTGGTAGCAGATGTCGCAGCCTCTGTTACTTTTTACCTTGCACTTTTTTGTTAACATTTATCATTATTTATTTGTTTAGGATATGTGTTTTCACTTTCTGATTCCAATGCCTAATTATTAAATTGCTAAAATGACTATAATTAAATGAAATATTCTTAAGAATAAAATATTGTGTGTTCTTTGGAAGAGTGAGTGTACTTGCATTGTGATGATATTATACTGTCTTTCTGGCATAATATAATGAGTGGCATAAAATGGTCTTAAAATGACAATAATATCATTTATCGCAATATATTTTGGTGCAATATATTGTACAACAAAAAATAAATATCATGGCAGGCCTACTGACGTCAACAGAGAAGGACCGCCACTCTAATCGGGGAAGGAAGCAGTTAGACTTTGATTTAAAGATGAATAATTTTTCACCTAAAGATTAACAATGTGTGCTAGCAAAATTAAACACTGTCAATTTGTATTTCACATGGACTTTGAACACAAAAGAAAATATCCTGAAGAATGTTAGTCACTGGTAGCCACTGACATCCATAGTTGGGGAAAAAAATACAATATGGAAGTCAATGGCTACCAGTTTCCATCTTTCTTCAAAACATCTTCTTTTGTATTTAACAGAACAAAGAAACAGCTTTGGAACCACTTGATTGTGAGTAAATGGTAAAAAAAAAAATTTAAATTGTTTTTCAACTCCAATGTCTTAATGCTAGAAGGCACCCCTGTGCTTCTCATTCATCAGAGGTGGTTAAAGGACAGGGAGCCCCGTTTGAAGCCAGATCAAACGTGTCTTCACTGCTAACTTTGAGCTTGCAAATGAGTTGAAGGCTGTGCTCCAATTTATGAATCTATACGGCACTTTCTGATTGGCTGTTTGGGAGGAACATTATTGATTGTGTCTGGAGGCTTGGCGATAAAACCCAGGGTCACTCCATCGCCGAGCGAGTTGGTTATCTAATCACGCAGCGGTGCTCTGACTGTGTCTGTCCTAAACCCAACTTACACAGAACGCAAACAGGCTATCGACCAGCTAGCAGCCGAATGGGGGTGGTATTGACTGACCCCCCAGAACTGTGACTGGGTCTGCTTGTTCCTTCACGCTTGCATAGCTCCAGTTCCCCACCACAACACAGCAGTGGTCGACACACACACCTTGTCCTATTGGCGTTCTCCATTTCGCTTCTCACAGTATGTCGCAGCGCTGCTCTAGCAATTAGTCTCTCGCATTATCCTCAAATGACTCTGATGCTAATAGAAGCTTTCCTTCTTTCTTTCCAGATATGCGCACACGCACACACATATTAGTGTAATGCACCCATTACTTTGTTTCCATAGAAACCCAACCTTTCAATCATTGAGTGCATATGGTCACAGTCGGTTGTTTGCAGCTCTGTCTTCAGCAGATAAGCTTAACATTATCTACTTCCGTCCTAGGTGAGGTTCAGGGAGCGAACGCCACAATAATTGATTTGCTGAATTAACTGGCTAATAGAAATTAGTTTAGTCTCTTTCAGTGCTTTGGGTTTTTTAGTCGTGCCGTTCCCTGATTACATCTCAAGTCTGTAAATTATCTGAACGGATGGCCTTAATTATAATCTGTTCTCAAACGGTTTTGCTATTGATGTGGTGGGAAATGACTGGCCCACTAATGTTCCGCATTAAGGCTGCTGTCTGACTAAAGTGTGTCATTAAGTTGGTTGTGTCTTTGGGATAGATGAACCTTTAACAGACACAAGCTGATACAGCTCTATCAGAGCGTGTGATATGTCTGCTTGAGACTTATCTGCTACAATTGAATGAGCCTTCATATGTCATGGCTATTCTTGTTATTCAGAAAAAATAGAGAATGGTGTTTGGAGATTTTTTTTTGTACGTTTTTTAAGAAAACTTCCAATTTAACAACATAATTTTGAAAACACACACGCATATAGGGCTCAATATTAATGCGACATTTCACCCAAAAATTTTAATTAACTTACAGTGAACACAAAAGAAGATATTTTCAAGAAAGCTGAAAACCTGTAACTATTGACTTTCACAGTAGGACAAAACTATGGAAGTCAATGGTTACATGTTTCCAACATGTCATATTTAACAAGAAAGAAACTAACAAAGGTTTCAAAGAAGTAAAAAGTGAGCAAATGATGACAGAATTTTCATTTTTGGGTGTTTGGACGAGCAAGTGGAAGAAAAATGTACTTGCCCAATCGGACAAATAAATTACATTACATTAATGATCAAATCGTTCTTTTTAAATGACACTTTTAGGTGACTAAATCATTCTCATTCACGAACTTGGAATTTGAGATGTGACTGAGCATGTGATTTGTTGAAGGTATTGAAAGAATACACCCTTCTCTGGCCGAGCCTGAACAAGGTTAATCATTAACATTAATAACGTGAGATGTGTCTGCTTCAGTGGCACGTTGTCATTGACATTACAGGATGTGCAAAGACACTCAAAAAGAAAGCATCCTCGCCAAATTGATAAATGTTTTTACTGTAAATAAAATGATTTGATTGTAAAAAGAATCAATGATTGATAATTTAGTAGAATCATTTACTGATTAAATGCAATGCCTAATCTACAGTAGCACACACACTGGCAATTGTGTGCATCCATGAGCAATTAATGAAAAATTTAAGGTCCAAATAAGTTTCAATGCAGCTTCAAATGTTCACAATCCCAGCTGAGGAATAAGGGTCTTATCTATGTCATCTTATAACAAATTATATATATACATTTAAATGGCCGATCATTTGTTGCCCCTTCCACTATCTCTCCCGCAAGTCCAGCACTGCATGACTGAGGTGCCGGCGCCACAAATTGGCTCTCTGCCAGACTTGAATCTTGGTGTTTCAGCTAGGTCCTGAAGCAGACCTAAGAGAGGTGCGACAAGCATGCCAAATATGCTTTCACTAGCTTCAACTTCTGTTCAAGCTTGACTAAATGTGACATGCACACAAACTTGAATATACTGTATAAACTACAGTAGTCAACGTTTGAAGTGGATCAAAAACAAATTTCAAAATTGTCCCAAGACAAGAATGGGTTTTGTTCAATAGTTTTAGGACAACTTTGATGAAAGTGGATGATCCACTTCAAATGTTGACTACTGTATGGTTTGTGTTTCTGCAATAAATAATTATTTTTTAATTGTATTATTCTTAACTCGATTAATTTATTTATATATGAATTTTTATGTTTTATTAACTTTGGGCAAGTAACTTTTACACAAATAAATGACTAGTTTACTTTTCTGAGGGACACAGTTGAATAAATGCAGATTGTGAATGATCATTAGGGGTTATTTTTACAACACCTTTATAGTTTACATCAGCTCAGATAATATATTTGTAATTATTATTGAATCTATTTAATAGGGATGTAACGATTCACCGTGAGTCGGTTGAAAATTGATTCAAATATGTGACTATTCAAACCGGTAGAAATGTTGAATGAATCGCGATTAATTTGTTGAACAGAGGGGGCGCTGTGTTTATAGGCGCAAACTCGCTTTACCTGCACATCAGCGGTGAGCAAGAGGTGGGGCGGCAGAGTGAAACGACATCGGTGCGGAAGACAAAACACAAACTGTGCAAATACTGCAAAAAGACGTTTATTTACACTGACAGAACAACGAATATGATGCACATAAACCATTATCACAGTGAAAAACTACTGTCACAGACGTCTATACGCAAAAAGCTATTAATAGGCCAAACCACACGGACCGGAGGATTGGCAGCTCCGATTGCTCTGACGAGTGCTAACGTTACGGAGATCACACGGTGCATCAGTATTTTCATAGCAAAAGTGTGAAGATGTTTTTAGAATGAAAGAGAAAGCTGTGAAAACATCCCTACTATTTAAAGTCAGTGGCATACTGAACTATGTATTTATAAAAAGCAGTCTTATTAATTTACTCCTGCTGTACCACAAATATACCAACCCATGACTTCAAAACCAAGCTATATACCGAACCATTATTTTTGTGTACTGCTACACCCCAACTTAAACAGTTTTTTTTTTATCATGCATCATTTAATCATAAAACGATTACATATTTATGGATACTTTGACATTATGCAGCCTGAACTAACATTGCCTCATCATGAAATTTTTAAAAGGCACACAGCAGGGGTCCTCGTTGTTCTCAAAAGTTTTTCAAATATTAATACACAGTGAAGCAATTTTGTTAGAATGACTATAAAAATAAAAATATGATGTCATTGTCCAGCTTGTCACAGTGGTGTTGCACATCTGTACTTCTGATCCTGCCACTCTAAAAGCCTCTTCAGATCGACCATTAAAGAGGACTCACAGGAGTGGTTGACATGGGATATCTGGATGCCTCATAATGGGTCTTTTATGGGCCTCTGCACTTACTAGAAAAGAGTAATGGCCAACTGATATAATCAATTTGCTTGTCCATATTCTATACATGGTCTTTTGTTTGTTCCGTGTGCTTTTCAACTTCCTGCATTAGCGTCACACACCTCCCTGGAGAGCAACAGATTGATTGAGAACGAAAGAAAGTGGAAGTACATCATGTAGCTGCGCACTTAATCGGATAAATAATTGAGATTATTATCACAGCTGCCAGGCTTACAAGTGTTTAGATTACAGCATCTCGTTTAGGTCTGTCATTTTGCATCAGACATTTCTGTTTACGTTGTGTGTTTTGTATTACAACTATTCACGCATTCGTAGTGCGCACGGAAGCGGCGTTTTGAAATTAATTGCTTCAGAGCTAAAATGGAAGGCATTTATTTGTGCATGGCAGCAACCATTAACACTCCCATTATGATCAACGAGGCATAGACGCAGTGTAAATAAAAGATTCCTCACAGTGTAAACTGCTGATTATAATGAAGTAATTATATTGAAGGTTTTGTGGGAATCCAGACCTCAATAATGGCTCTGAACTAAAGACTTGAATAGATTTCTGCCCTGATTTGCAGGCTGGTTTAATCAGACCTGCAGTAAGTCAGATTTATAGTCTGCAGGGTTTGACAGATTTTACATACAATCTTGGAGTGTATGATGAGATTCTATCCAGTCCAATGATATCAAAGGTTTTTGATAATATTGATTATATTGTGGGTGGCGCTGTTGCCTCACAGCAAGAAGGTCGCTGGTTCGAGCCTTGGCTGGGTTAGTTGCCATTTCTGTGTGGAGTTTGCATGTTCTCCCCGTGTTCGCGTGGGTTTCCTCCGGGTGCTCCGGTTTCCCCCACAAGTCCAAAGGAATGCGCTATAGGTGAATTGGGTAAGCTTAAATTGTCCGTAGTGTATGCGTGTGAATGAGAGTGTATGGGTGTTTTCCTCTGTCGTTATACAATGTAAAAAAATCTTGCTGCCTTAAATTTTTTAGTTGGATCAAATGAACTTTTCTAGTCATCTCAATTTACATCAATCAAACAGACTAAAAATATTAGGTTAAACTTTGCATAACTTAAATTTTTTTTTTTTTAATTAAGTTAAGTTAAAGGGCACCTATGATAAAAATCAACTTTTGTAAGCTGTTTAGACAGAACTGTGTGTAGGTATAGTGTGTCCACTGTCATACTGGAGTGATAGTGATAGAAACACAGTAAGTCTCTTTTTTTGACGTTAAAATAGGATCCAGATCTCTGCAATTTTGAGGCCCACTGCAAAGTGACGTAGGATTGTGGTTTTCCCCGCCCACTGAATTAAATGACAGACGCATATTAACATGTCTCAATAGTAACGCTTATAATCAGAATCAGAATCAGAATCGGTTTTATTGCCAAGTGTGCTTACACACACAAGGAATTTGTTTTGGTTACAGAAGCTTCCAGTGTACATAAAGTGACAAGTGACAACACAAAATAAATATGAGGAAAAAAAATAAAATAAAATACGACAAACATTAAACAGAGATGCAGTTAGACAATAGAGCTCTGGATGATGAATTGTTATAAGGTGCTGTGTACAAATGCGTATGGAGAAAGTATTGCATTGTATACTGTTATAAGGTGCTGTGTACAAATGCGTAGGAGAAAGTATTGCATTGTATACTGTTTTAAGGTGCTGTGTACAAATGCGTATGAAAAGGTATTGCACATGTTTATTGCACAGTAGGGGAATAATTAACTGTTCATGAGGTAGATGGCCTGAGGAAAGAAACTTTTCCTGTGTCTGGCTGTTTTTGTGCTCAGTGTTCTGTAGCGCCGGCCAGATGGTAACAGTTCAAACAGAAAGTGTGCTGGGTGTGAAGGGTCCAGAGTGATTTTGCGAGTCCTTTTACTCACTCTGGAAGAGTACAGTTCTTAAAGTGTAGGAAGGGTAGTGCCAGTGATTCGTTCAGCAGTCCAGACTATTCGCTGTAGCCTACGGAAGTCGGTTTTGGCAGCTGAGCCGAACCAGACGGTGACTGAAGTGCAGAGGATGGATTGGATGACAGCTGAGTAGAACTGTACGAGCAGCTCCTGTGGCAGGTTGAACTTCCTCAGCTGACGAAGGAAGTACAGTCCCTGCTGGGCTTTCTTCAAAATAGAGTCTATGTGAATGTCCCACTTCAGATCCTGAGAGATGGTGGTGCCCAGGAACCTGAATGACTCTACTGCAGCCACAGTGCTGTTAATGATGGTGAGTGGGGGAAGTGCAGGGGGGTTTCCCCTAAAGTCCACTATCATCTCCACCGTTTTGAGCGTGTTCAGCTCCAGGTTGTTGCATCTGCACCATAGAGCCAGCCGCTCCACCTCCTGTCTGTATGCAGACTCATCACCGTTCCGGATGAGGCCGATAACAGTAGTGTCGTCAGCAAACTTCAAGAGTTTAATGGAGGGGTCTTTTGCAGTGCAGTCATTGGTATACAGGGAGAAGAGCAGTGGGGAGAGAACACATCCCTGGGGGGCACCGGTGCTGATGGTGCGGCTGTCGGATGTGATTTTGCCCATTCTGACTAGCTGTTGTCTGTCTGTCAGAAAGCTGGTGATCCATTGACAGACAGAGCTAGGAACAGAGAGCTGGGTCAGTTTGTACTCTAGCAATGATGGGACGATTGTGTTAAAGGCAGAACTGAAGTCCACGAACAGAATCCTTGCGTAGTTCCCTGGTTTGTCCAGATGTTGTAGTGTATAATGCAGTCCCATGTTGACTGCATCATCCACAGACCGGTTTGCTCTATAGGCAAACTGCAGGGGGTCCAGCAAAGGTCCAGTGATGTCCTTCAGATATGCTAGCACCAGTCTTTCAAATGACTTCATGGCCACAGATGTTAAGGCAACAGGTCTGTAGTCATTGAGTCCTGTGATCTTTGGCTTCTTCTGGAAATCATATCCACAAGACAGGACGTGTGCAAAGCAACTGGGGTTAAAAGATCTGTTTCAACTCTCTGTGATCAGCTGCACCTCAAGAATGAGTTTTACAAGTTTAAAATGTTTTTAAAACAGTGCATATTTGTAATAAAGACAGTAAAATTGCTACGTAATTCAACACCACAGCCCCATGTCAGTACAGTTATAAAAGATGACGCTTTAATCCCAGTTTGTGGATTTAAATCAGGTTTATTTTGTACATTAACATAACGGATGTCCATACGGCAGTGGATATTAACGTGTGTCCTGTCACATTTGCCGTGCAAAAACAGTGCAAAGCTAAACGTGTGTGTGTGCATGCGTGCGTGTGACTCATTGTTGCAAAAAGGCTTGAATTATCTCCACAACAAATATATTAAATAACCGTTGGGAAAGTTCTTGCTGTAGTAAGGGAGATCTGTTTCATTCTTGTCTGTCACTGTGTTGTTTATCTACGTGAAGCCTACACGCATCGGCGCAATACAGAGAGATCTCTATGGCTCTGACACGCACATGGGAATGGTGGGCGGGGAGAACTAGCTCATTTGCATTAAAGGCACAGGCAACTAAAACAGCTACAATGTACTACTAACAGATAAAATTTTCCAAATTCAGAAAGGTATAATAAATAATCTGATGTATTGTGAGCTGAAACTTTACAGACGCATTCTGGAGACACAAAAGACGTATCTTAAATCTTAAAAAAGGGGGAAATTAGGTGCCCTTTAAAGCAACATAAAAATATTTGTTGACTTTTTGTCATTAAAGTTTTTATAGTGTAGGTCCAGTCAAAGCAAAATTTCAACAATATGTTGCATGCAAAAAAATGCATTGTTCAATATTGTTAACATGTATGAAGCTTAAACAGTAGTTACTTTGGACACATTTACATGTACGGCCTCAAATTGAACTTTTTTTCACCTTAAATGTAGCACAAATTGGATAATGATGCGCAAGTGTGTAAATAGGAATACAAACATGGATTGCAATATTCTCAGATCAGTTTCAGGCTTCATTCATATGTGGAGATAATCAGCATGGTGGTGGTGGTTGTTTGTGTTTTGTTTTTTTTTCAAACGTCCATGTTAACAGATTAGATCATTCACATTACCGTGATCGTGTCTCACCACACAATCTATTTTTGCTGCACCGCTCACACTGAATTCAAGTCACAGTGCATCTAATTTTCACATGAATTCACTTAAAAAAGTTAAAGAAAGTAATTTGAATGAAGTGTTCTGTGTTTCATAGACATATGACATTTAGCACTGAGAAAATAAAATGTATTTAAAAATACACCGAAATACATTAATGTGAGGATTTTTTTGTTTTGTTTAGATTTCAAAGGATTTAAAGGATTGAAACTCGAGGTATATCTCAATTTTAAGATGACATTTATTCTGTGATCTACATACATACTTATAGGTGATTCTAGAACTTTTTTTTAACAAATAATAATAATAATAAAAACACAAATGAACAAGTTATATCAAGAAAGAAGTGTATTTAGGGAGATTTTGTCTTGAAAATATTAACTTAAAAGCTCCCACAATACCTATTTTTACTGTCTCCGCCTCCTGAATCTTACTTAAATTATCTTGAATTTTATTTTTTTGTGTATACGTTTACTTTTTAAACAAACATTTGCATGAAACATCCAAATTTCTGTATGGTTTTGTTTTGTGATTTCAGTTATTAAAAAATACAACTTGTTACATCGGTTATAAAGAGGCATAACAATCTTTAAAGCACTGACAGAAAAGCATGTGACTTTCATCAGGGGATTTAACTTCCTATGGTTGGAAACTCTGGAGGACATTGAGGCTTGTCATTATTCTTATCATATTCATTTGTACAAAAATGTTTAGAATAATACACCAATAGTAGATTTATTATTCGTCAACTGTGATATTTCAGTGAGTTTCTCATTCACTTTTTAAATTCTCTTTTAGACTGTGGTTTGAGTTTGTGGTCTGGTTTGAGGTTAGCATCTTGAGCTTAAGCACAAAATGTTGTAAAATGTCAACTCTGTTATTGTGGTCTCTGTTGTGCTTTAAAAATAAGTTAAACAACAATTAGTAAAAGAATCAAATCTTCCCTATCACATTTAAAAAAAAGTTTAAGTTTAAGGAAAAGTAATGTAAAATGCTTGAAGTGTACAAGCAAGAATGAGTCTTATGTTATATGCATATGGTATGTGTGAGACAGTGGAAGTGGATCATGCAGAGCACTCTGTTTATAATAAATCAAAGCACTTGACACACAGTTCCCGGGCAAGAACACCTTTAAAGGTGACATAATGGATGCAAATTGTCTGTATTTGTAGTACACAAGCCATGGTTCAGCAGTGCGTGACGAATGAAAGCACAAAAATCATGCTGCTGTTTCTCTGTATACACAAAGCTTCTGCGCTGCTTACGCTCTGCTTGTGCACCAGCGGTAAACAGTCAGAAGTGAACAGATATTCCTTCCACAATATAAAAGTTATACCTCACTGAAAAAGCAATGGTGGCAAATGTCATCAAACGGACAAAATGGCAAGTGGACACCAACCACAATAAAATTACTCTTTAATAGCAATCCTTGCTACATTTGGGTTCTCATCTTTTTCTACACATTAAAGAGAATTTTGTTAATTACTCACCCTCATGTCGTTCCAAACCCCTGAGACCTTTATTCATCTTTAGAACACAGATTAAGATATTTTAGATGAAATCCGAGTTCTGGATATTTTAGATGACCCTCCATAGACAACAAGAGTCCCAAGACCTACAAAGTCGAGAAAGATACCAAAAACATCCTCAAAACCATCCAAGTCCATGTTTCTTCAGTGGTTCAGTCAAATGTTATGAAGCAACGAGAATACATTTGTGAACAACTCTTGCTGTATGTGCAGGGTCAGAGAGCTCTTGATTTTCATCTAAAATATCGTAAATTATGTTCCGAAGATGAAGATTAAAAACCCACAGATTTTTTTATTTGTTTTATTATTTTTTTTTTTAATGCTAAAAGTATAAGCCTATATTATTACTTGGTCTGCTTCAATTGCAAATCATTCCATATTTACTTCCTTTTCACTCCAGTTTTTCCAGGTCTGTATATCTACCTTGGGTTGTTTTGCCAGGTGTATATTGTAAGTGCATATATTAGATGTGGATCAGCTTTTTAAAAAGACTTAAGCTGTCCCAAAAAAAATCTGATGTAGTCAACATGTTGGAATATAACATTTACATTTAGTCATTTAGCTGATGCTTTTATCCAAAGCGACTTACAATTGAGGTTCACAAAAGAAGCAATCAGTAGAGAAAACAAAGCATACATAAGTGAAATCGGACTAGTCTTGAGTAGGTAAAACGCAATATACAAGCTAAGTGCAGTCAAGGTTTTTTTTTTTTTTTTTTTTTTTTTTTTAGTGGGTCAGGTGTAGACGGAAGAGATGAGTTTTAAGGCGATTTTTAAAGATGGACACAGAGTCTGCCAAACGTGTTGTAAGAGGCAGATCGTTCCACCATCGTGGGACCGATTCAGAGAAAGTGCGAGAGAGTGATTTCTTACCTTTTTGGGACGGCACCATGAGACGACGCTCGTTAGCAGAGCGCAGTGGTCTGGAGGGTAAATATGTCTGTATTAGTGAGTGAAGGTAGGCGGGTGCTAAACCTGTGGTGGTCTTGTAGGATATGTGCAGAGCTTTGAATTCGATGCGGGCGGCTATAGGGAGCCAATGTAACCTGACAAAGAGGGGTGTTACATGCGCTCTTTTCGGTTAATTGAAGACTACTCTTGCCGCTGCATTCTGTATCATCTGTAGAGGTTTGATAGTGCAGGCCGGGAGTCCAGCGAGTAAAGCATTGCAGTAGTCCAGCCTGGACAGGACCAGAGCTTGTACCAGGATTTGTGCAGCATGCTCTGAGAGAAAAGGTCTGATATAAGAGCGTCAGAAACTTTCAAAGTCAAGAAAGGAACCAAAAACATCCTCAAAATAGTCCATGTGTCTTCAGTGGGTCAGTCGGAATGTTGTAGTATGAAGCTACGAAAATACATTTGTGAACAACACTTGCTATCAATTGAGGATGAGCACGCTTTTGGTTTACAAAGTTTGCATGTGTATGATGTAAAAAAAAAAATTATTTTCTGATTTAATTCAGGAACACAGGTTTTGCATGTTTTACTTGTAGGATACATAAATAAGGCCCTGTTCACATCTGGCATTTAGATGTGATTTCGTCCATCCGATCACAAGTGGACAACGCTAAGTACAGGTGTGAACGGGGTCTGAAACGTTTTGAGCTTGTCCACTTTCGACCACATTCATAGATGTTGTCTAAAACGCATTCGATCACATTGCTCTAATAGTGTGAAGGCACATTTGGTTGAATGTGGTTGAACTGTCTCTAAACACCACCCACTGACTGGACGTGTCATCATTGAGTAAAAGTTAAATGAAATGAAAGTGGCTGCTCTCCTCGTCTTTCTCTGTCATCTTATTTTCCAATGATATGTTAGTTACGTGAGCTTATTTCGTCCACTGGTTCGAAATAACAAAAAAAAAGCCCATACATAAACAGCATCTTCAAGCTTAACAACAACACTAACAAACCTAACAGCTAGGCTCTGATGTTATATAACACCAACATGTACCCGCACGATTCACCCTCCCCTCTGACGAAAGCATCGGGACCTGCCCATAGAACCTCCCTTCGATGAAATCAAGACATAAGTGGTAGAAAGTGGACAAAAGAGACACATTTAAATGGAAAGTGTGAATGCTAATGTGTCTGCTTTGTCCACTTGTGATTGGATCAATGAAAACGCATCTTAGGCCCTGTCCACACTAACACAGATCATTTTCAAAACCGCACTTTTTTTCTATGCAGTTTCGCTGTTTGTCCACATGAAAACGCAGTATCAGGTGACTGAAACCAAAACTTTCTGAAAATGAAGATTTTCTGAAACTCTGGGTAAAGTGTGGTTGTGTGACCACTACAACTAGAGTTTTCGCTTCATGACGTCGGCGTGCGCAATGTTTTCTCCTTTCTAATTGGCCAAAATGGCTGGGTTCACACAAAATGCGGAAGACGCGTATGAGGCAAATCTGTACGCTTGCGGCAAACGTATTGCATATTTTGTATCGTTCGACAACGGGACGGTAATCCGCCTCTGTTCTCACATTTGCATTGCCTTGTATGCAATTTACTCACGCAAATACTTAATTCCCGTTTGGTGTGAACTCATTGTCATTATCTCCGCCTGTTGGTTTGGCATCACAGTGCGGTTTTGCATTTTCATGTGGACAGAGATTTTTTTTTTTAAACGAAAGCGGGGAAAACTTTATAAAAACAACTGTGTACGTGTGGACATGGCCTTAATACCAGGTGTGAACAGGGCCTAAGCAGTTGTCCAAAAACAAAAATATATATATATATTTAAAGGACAATAATTAACAACTGTGGACTAACGTCATGTTTGTGTTTTGGTTTTGCAGAAAAATGACCGGACACTCTTTCCACATGGGCTACAGTATGGCTATACTCAACGGCATAGTGGCTGGACTCACTCTTATATGGTATCTCATCTGATGCACATCCTACGACACCTCGACTGCCATTCAACAAACAATCATCAGAAGACAATTCCAAGTTTAATGGCAGGAGGAAGTGTCAAATCATTTTACGAATAAAACTACAGATGAAACTGAAAAAAAAAAAAATCAACACAAAGTACGGAATACTAGCTTAAACATTTATTACATTTAAATTTTGTAGTTGTTACAGATACAGAATGAAACTACATAATGTTTTGTTTTTTATATATATCCTAATTTGACAAATTCAGTAAACGCACAGTGACTTTCTTGATAGACTACATTTCGGGGGAAAAAACATTAGCGATGTCAGGGTCTCTTTATTAGCCATTTATTTTCTCTTCTAAAAGGTTTTTATTGCAGAGTCCTCTTTTTACCATCACAATAGCGGTGTGTTAAATCTGCTTTTTGCCTTTTTGATGCCATTCATTGTCAGTCTGACAGCACACGAATGATGTTTAAGTCTTTCTAAAAAAAAATTGGATTTGCATTGTAAAAGCTCCTCTTAGCAAAAGACTAAAGTCCCCTTGCAATCGTGCTTTATTAAAACTCAACGTCGCTGCTCTATTGATCGTTTTAATGGGGGAAATCATTAATACAATAGCTGTTTTGGGCTTGATGGAGAGTGACCGTGTTTAAGAGCTTTGTTGAGAGCCTGAGAGAAGGTCAGAGAGTGTAGAAGTGTGGATTTAATTTATGACTTTAATTATTTGATGCAGACTCTGCCAGGCCATGATTATTTTTTTTTCTTCTTCATTAGATTAGCAGGCCCTGTAGCGACTCATTTCAGCTAGCTCTAATGCACTGGGCCGTCTAGTGTATATGGACTATTAATGTACTGCCACTTCTCTATGTGTGTGTGTGTGTGTGTGTGTGTGTGTTTATTTGTATCTGTGGCAACAAGGTCCAATTATTTGTTTTCCTTTACAAGACATTTCCATCTCCATTATTAGCACATTTGAAAAAAAAAAAAAAAAATAGACATTTTGATTGTGGAGATTTTAGCATTTTCTGAATTTATTCAACTCAAACCTGTTGCTTCAACATTTTCTAGGTATTTTAACCCTTGTGCATCCTTATGGAGATATTTGTCTTTTTCATTTTATTATTTGCTGTTAAAGGAATAGTTTGGGCGACACTGTGGTGCAGTGGGTAGCGCTGTCGCCTCACAGCAAGAAGGTCGCTGGTTCGAGCCCCGGCTGGGTCAGTTGGCATTTTCTGTGTGGAGTTTGAATGTTCTTCCCGTGTTCGTGTGGGTTTCCTCCGGGTGCTCCAGTTTCCCCCACAGTCTAAAGACATGCTGTAGGTGAATTGGGTAAGCTAAATTGTCTGTAGTGTATGTGTGTATGTCTTGGTCCTCCAGGTTGGGGGTTGAGCGTTGGGCTGACAACCCACCTCATAAAAACTAGATGATACGAACCACCTATATATGGTGCGGCTAAATATCAACTTCGATATAAATGGTCCTGGGAGTAAGTAAGTAGAGGGATAGTTTACCCAAAATTGACAATTCTGACATAATTTGCTTAACTTTTACTTGTTTCAAACCTTTATGAGTTTCTTTCTTCTGTTGAACACAAAGGAAGATATTTTAAAGAAAGCTTTAAAATGTTGACCTTTTTTTAAATGTAAAATTTGTTGTGTTATGTACTAGGGCTGCACAATATATCGTTTCAGCATCGATATCGCAATGTGTGTGTCTGCAATAGTCACGTCACAGGATATGCAATATTGAGTTGGGATTATAGTTGATCAGTTGAGAATACATGAGATTTGTGGAGTCATAGCAAAGTATACCAATAACAGAGTGAAACTTTATCATTTGCGTGTGTTTTAAAAGCATTTCAAGAGAGTTTAAAGCATCTGGGTGCAAAAAAAAAGTACATTTGTAACTTTGAGTAATTATTTTACCGAATTAATACAACAAAGACTATACAGTAGTGATGCGCGGATGGCGGTTATATCCACGGGCGCTGCGGATAATCCGCGGGTCGGTCGGGTAATAAAAAAATCCATTATGATTAATTGCGGTTGGGTTGCCGGTGGATGAGTTTAATTATTAATGATTTTTGCATTGTGTTTTGGAAATGCAGACGAAACCGATCTGAGAGAAACTTAAAAAGGGAGAATTAAAAATAAAACAAAAGGAAGGAAAGAAAAGTGCTGCGTGGTAGCGTTTTAGCAAAGGTTAACGAGGTTGAATCAAGTGCTGGGTATGTTGTAGACTATGCAACGGCTGTAAAGCGCTTTTTTATGAAAGGCACAAGACTGGTACCTCAAATATGAAACATCATGTGTGTGCTAAATCGAACGGCCGGTCAAGTCAAAGTTAGACAAGCATTTTAAGTTCTTACATTCGTCAGGACAGCAAAAAATACCACTGGAATGAGCACAGGCATGTGTGGACCTGTGCTGCCTTGATATACAGTACACCCCTTCCATGTTGTCTCTGGCAAGGGATGTGCTGATTAGCTCACTGAATCTGCTGTTAATAACGAACGATCCACGCTGACTTATCATCATGCTTAAAACAAAGAATTAGAATTATTAAAGTGACGATCGGGTGCGGATATATATATCACATAAAATTATATGTGCGGGCGGGTGGATGATTAGTATGAAGCCGCGGATTCGGGTGACATTTCAGCTGATCCGCGCATCTCTACTATACAGTGTTATTTTACATTTCATTATTCCATTTCTGTCCCTAAATACTTTCTGACTCTACGAAAAACCATAAAGTACTGTTTATTTTACTTTTTTTTCCCCCTTGCTTTATTGTAATTATACATGTATTAATACATGTAACTACATACTATGTATCTAGTTTTCTAACAATTATTTTTTAGATACATGATTCACACCCTTACAGAATCACCCCAATCAATCTAAATGAATCCATCTTGTGAAATTGTATTCATATCGCAATAATATATCGCAGAAAAGCAAAATATTGCATTGTCAGATTTTTCCAATATCGTGCAGCCCTATTATGTAGCTTTTTTTTCTAGTTTGGCATGTGTACACAAAAAGCATTCAAAAATCCTTAAAGTTAATAAATATTTGGTATAGTTCTCATCAGGACTGATGTGATGATATCAATGTCAGCGGATGCAACTATTCACTCAACTCACAATTCAATTTGATTTATGATTTTCGTGCAGTTTTCTAACAAATTGAGATTGAAAGCATACAGTATGAAAATGTGTTGTTTTATTATTGCTTCACATCTCTTTGTGAAATTAAAATGGAACAAGACTAAATTGAAATTTTAAAAACAAACCCCAAATTTATAATCAAACAAAAAGTGCTCTGGGTTAATTAATGCGTCTGTGCTCTTTGGTTATGGGATTCATAAAGATAAACAATGAAATTTTAAGTCCAAGGCACTCAAAAAAAAAGTGAAAAAATTATATAAAAAGCCTTTATTAACATGGCTATTCCTCAAAACTGCACCTACACCTTTCGGCAAACACTTGCCTTCATCAGGGTAACAGGCTATCGTTACCCTGATGAAGGCAAGTGTTTGCCGAAACACGTAGGTGCCGTTTTAAGGAATAGCCATGTTAATAAAGGCTTTTTGAATATTTTTTTTGAGTGCCTTGGACTTATAATTTCATTGTTTATCTTTACAAACCCCAAATTTATTTATTTAAAGTTATAGAAATAAAAGAAATATCTTTATAAAAACAAAGTAAAGTGCTCTTTCTATTTCAGTTTAGAGGCAGCCACTGCATTTTCATCATGATCCTTATAAAGATGCAGCATGCAGTTTGTAATCTAAATCTAAATCTGAAACCCCTAATCTGGCTGTATTTTGATTCGTTTGGCATCTCAACCGACTTGAATCTAAAACTAAACTAAACTGAACTTCAGCTCTGAAAACTGGACTGACGCAGTTCCGATTTACTAGAACTTCTATGTTAAGCTGCTTTGACACAATCTACATTGTAAAAGCGCTATAGAAATAAAGATGAATTAAATTGAATCATCACATATTTGAATCAACCGGTTTACGATTCAATAATACATCCCTACAGTGAAAGAATCAAAAATGCTAAATGTTATATTTTTTTTATTTCTTTTTCTTTTTTTTATCGACACAAAATGGAGATTTCTTTGCATGTTTTTGTTTTCTGCAGCCTTGCTTTTTAATTTTTGCTTTGACTTTGTGAAAAAGTGTCTTTCTTAATGCTGTTTCTGTTGAGGTGAAGGTCTCTCTGAGATAAACTGTCTCATATGCTTTCATTGGTGCAGTGCAACTGTCAGACAATATTCAGTGCTGCCTGAAAACATCTGATTTAGAGGTTGAATGGTCTGCTTGCTTCTTTTCCTGCCATTTAAATAATCAGGGATGAAAAAAACAACACTGGAATATTCATCGTCTACCTAAGATGTGTAATGTTGCGTTAATACCACAAGTAGAATTAATGTTTTCAGAATGTATTTACTTTTTTTTTTTTTTTATAAAAAGTTTCCTTATTGATGCTTTATTTTCATTATTTCACTCTAGAATCTTTCCGTCCTGCATTATTTTATATGAAATGGAAAAAAAGAAGCCTCCACATGTGGTTGCGCGTGTTTTGCAGTTTGAGCGTGTTTTAAAGATCTCCGTTGAAGCCTCAGGGCTGCGGTTCAGAATGCAGAGAGCAGACGTGAGTGTGAGTGCCAGTCGATATGAAAGCATTTGCTATGATGCCTTTTTACTTGTCACCCTCAAGGCCGGTTTTATGAAAGGGCAGCGAGACATGTAATCATTCAGCAGAATAAAATATTAAGCCCACACCTTTCTGTGTGTTTGACAAATTGACATCTTATCTGTCAAAGGCTTGTGTTGTGTGTGTGTATAGGAGAACGAAAAGCTGAAAATACACAATAATAGACGTGCAGTTCACAAAATAAGTGTATGAAATTTCATCTCTGGGAACTGCATGCCATCGCAACTGTATCAATGACGATTTATGCCTAATTCTCTGATTTTAGTATGATGACAAATGTTTGAATTTGTGTACACTCTTAAAGTACGTATGAAATCAAAACTAACCATATCGACATTTATAGTTTTGTGCTGGACATCTGTGCATGTCATTAAGAAAAAACAAATAGTTTGCCCTTTGAAATTGAAAATGCACTTCCGGTTTGTTTTCAGTTAAATTCGCAGATTACGTCTGTCTGAGGTATTGGGCATGGCTAACATGCCCAACCACTCCCCTCCAGTGTCAGTTTTGACAACAAACAAAAATGGTGAGGAGGAGTTGTCTGTTAGGTTGTAATAACTCTCCTGAAACTCTTTTCCCAATCTTTCTGACTCAAATAACTACTTTACTACATCCAATCAGCTCGCAGTAGAAAAAACAAGCCACGCCCACAGTTTTCTCATTTAATATTCCATTTCTCCAGGAACTGAGTCACACTACGAAAAAAAAAATGGTTGCAGCTTCTGGTTCATGCACACTATTAAGCCATAGGTCACCCAAAAAAATGAAAGCCGACCATTTGTCTTTTGTGCTTAACTCACGTTAATGATAATACAAAGATTTGTCGTGAAACTATGCGTGTGCAGGCTGATAGGTCATCTAACTGGCTCCTACGTCATTAACTACAGTTGAAGTCAGAATTATTAAACCCCCTGAATTATTAGCCCCCCTGTTTATTTTTTTCCCCCAATTTCTGTTTAACGGAGAGATTTCTCAACACATTTCTAAACATAATAGTTTTAATAACTCATTTCTAATAACTGATTTATTTTATCTTTGCCATGATTACAGTAAATAATATTTTACTAGATATTTTTCAAGACACTTCTATACAGCTTAAAGTGACATTTAAAGGCTTATCTAGGTTAATTAGGTTAACTAGGCAGGATAGGGTAATTAGTTATTGTATAACGATGGTTTGTTCTGTAGACTATCGAGAAAAAAAATATAGCTTAAAGGGGCTAATAATTTTGACCTTGAAATGTTTTAAAAAAAAAATTAAACTGCTTTTATTCAAGCCGAAATAAAACAAATAAGACTTTCTCCAGAAGAAAAAATATTATCAGACATACTGTGAAAATTTCCCTGCTCTGTTAAACATAATTTGAGAAATATTTTAAAAAGAAAAAAACAAATTCAAAGGGTTTAATAATTCTGATTTCAACTGTACATGGCACAGGATATTGGTTGCTGTGAGCTGTGTACGGCCAATGAGCTCGCTTCTCAACATGTTCAGTGTTGTTCTACTCTGTAATATCGCAGCACGTTTTTAGGGGTATTATCTTTGCTGCAGCACTGTGTTATATTCTCAGACTGCATGTCTGTGAATATACTGGCAGTAGCAGGTCATGGTACTTGCTCTGTCATAATAATCAAAGCAGTAGCGTAGCAGATCTATGCCGCAAAGACCAAACAAATCATACATTGCCATACAGTTGACGTCAAAATTATTGGCTCCTGTAAAAAATAAATTCCCAAATTATGTTTAACAGAGCAAGGAATTTTTCACAGTATTTTCTATAATATTTTTTCTTCTGGAGAAAGTCTTATTTGTTTTATTTCGACTAGAATAAAAGCAGTTTTTAATTTTTTTAAACAATTTAAAGGTCAATATTATTAGCCCCCTTAAGCAATATTTTTTTGATTGTCTACAGAACAAACCATCATTATACAATGACTTGTCTAATTAACCTTACTTGCCTATTTAACCTAGTTAAGCTTTTAAAGTGCACTTTAAGCTGAATACTAGTGTCTTGAAAAATGTACAGTAAAATATTATGTGCTGTCATCATGGAAAATATAAAAGAAATCAGTTATTAGAAATTAGTTATTAAAAAAAGTTCTTTCCGTTAAACAGAAATTGGGGGAAAATAATAATTCTGACTTCAACTGTACATATTTACTACCATACTAAGTCTCTCTCAGAGTTGTTATGACAGAACTCAATTAATGCCGCAGTTCACACGCAGTTCCAGCTAACCCAAGCTAAAGTTGTCAAAAGCACAGACTTCAGTACTGAAATTTTAAAAACATAAATTTCATGCTAACATTTGAGCACGTTCTTTAAAGGCCAATTTGCACCACACAGATGAACGCTAACAAACAAGTCTGTTGGATCAGTGTGTTACCCCCGACCCCGTCTGTTGCCATTGGTCGGAGTTTGTTTTCACCCGACTGAACGTTCAATTGCCATTTGTTGGAATGTGGAACCTCTCTGATATGATTTTTCAACAAACAGCAACGACTTCATCAGACTTGATCTAACCAGGAACTAGATAGGCTTCATGCAAATGTTTTCTAGCCCTGAGATCTATCATTTAATTCATTATTTAATTATTGTGCATGATGAGTGTTGGGGCAGTAAACATGACTGTAGTTGTTTTCACAACATTCTAAATAACTTGTTTGTTGGTGTTTGTCTGTATGGTGTGAATTGGCATAAACACTTCGATTGGCCGTTGTATACACACTCAACAGATAAGACCGTGATAGTGGAAAATCTCACAAGGAAACATAACTATTTTACGTTTTATCGGTTTAGTGGATAATTTTTAGGAGTTCAGCCGTACAAAAATGTACAATTTTTAAAAGGAGGCGTGGCACTCAACCCCACTCCTAAGCCCAACTGTCATTGGGGATAAGCAAATCGTACTAAATTGTACGAATGAGATTGTACGAATTCATACGAATTACCCTCTAAATCAAAAAGTTACGAGTTGCCATGAGATAGCGTTGGAAATGGATGTTTTTTTTAAATTTCAGTACTGATTGGTACCATAGTTGGTACTTTTGACCACCCTAACCCAGACAAAGTACACAACTGGTATGTTTTGATAAATCGGTATTATTAAAACATAAAACACACTGCTTGAAAATCCTCTAAAATAATCAGTGTAGTTTCAGAGCAGAACTCCAGGTGTCAGATGACAGTCAAAGTGACAGTTGACTGATAAATGCAATAAGTCACATCAACAATGCTACAAGCTAATTTACCTCAGAAAAGAAAGAGTATTGATTGTATTGTTTTATTTCTGCTTATTTTGATTTCTCACAACTGGATTTTCGATTAATTTTATTTTTTTCAATCCAGTTTCAAGAACATCGAGAAAAAAAATCAGCATTTGCATTAAATAATACATTAAATTATTTTTGTATTTCAGAAAACCTTGTCATATACATCCAGAACAGTTAAATATATGGCACATTACATTCTGTGGTGCTTTTGTATATATATATATATATATATATTTATATATATATGTGTGTTTTTTAAAGCTTAATGCTGATCACTATTGATTGGGTATTTCAAATAGATAAGAAAAGATTTTTTTGTTTGTTATTATTGTATTTATTTCTCCTTTAGAAACTAAAAAATAGCAAAAATGTTCTTTGGGGACCCCGTTTTGTTTTTATTCCGATAGCAAAATCCCTTTTTTGAATATTTTCCAAAACATTTTATTTATTTATGAGATAAAGTTAATATTTTTCTTTCTTTATTTGTATTATTATAATTATTTTTTATAATAATAATAATAAAAAAATCGAAGAGGAAAAATAGAACCATTATGTTGAAGGTATTTCAAATGATGCAGTGTATCATGTTGTCTTTTAATATGCGACCATTTTTCTTGCTTTGCGTAAGATGACAAATCCATGCCACATATTAAACCAGCAGATGCTCGTGCAAGTTTGAGTTTGCGAATTCATCAAGGCAGTTAATGGGCCAGCTCCGTGTTTGGCCTTTTCCCCTTCACTTACTGCTTTCCATCTGTCTTTCTTTACCCACTGATCTGGCGATGGCATTAGACCTGACTTTTGAATGTTTTCGTCTCAGTCGTCTCTTGCTTTGCGTCATGAACTCCCCCATCATCACAAAACCAAACCAAACAGAGAGAGAGAGAGAGAGAGAGCGAGCATGTTTTTACAGTCAACAATAGCCTAGATTTGGGCCTGCTTTTGGCTTTGTGTTGGATGGGGTTGGACAAGCTGAATGAAAACAGAGATAATGTGTTGTTGCTTAGATACTGGCTAGAATAGAGATAAAAATATCTGATGTTAGCCTTGGTCTGATTCCACATGAGGAAGAGCTCTGTGGAATCGATTTTTGGCATCTGTTTTAGGCTGTATTTATTACTTTGCTTTATGAAGAGTCAAACTTTTTTTTTTTTTATGACAGAACATTTATTCCTACAATAGCACACTTCAAAAATCAAGGCTGTTTTTGGTATTTGCAAGTTTAAAATTCCGTGGAGGTCCTCGTTTGCACAAATTTGTCAGATTATTCAAGGAAAAAAATGGTTATTGCAAGAAATGTTGTCTAAAATGTTTTTTAGGAAACTCGATATTGCTTTTTATGAAGCTTCTTTCTGCGATGGATTTCAAAAATAAAAGGATAATTCCAATTTTTATTTTCCAATTTTTTTTCCTTGTAATTTCAAGTGTTTGAGTTTACATTTAATTTTTATCTCACAGCTCTTTTTTTCACATATTTGAGTTGAAAATTGTGAATATATCGCATAATTCCAAGAAATGAAGTTTGCAAGATGTGATTTATTTACTTATTTCACAAATATCAAGTTTACAACGTTCAAATTAGATTTTTGCTGCTTGTTCAAACTACTTATTTAAAATGAGCTTAAATAAAACAATTTTTGAGATTTTTTTGGGGGACAACGTAATTGTATTAAGTTCAATCCACTCAAATTTGTTAGCTTAAAATAGTTCTTGATTGGGATTTGTGTTGGGACAACATGAATGAATTGTGTGGAACCCAAATGCCTATAAACTGAAATAAAGGAAGTTGCAAGTTCTGTGAAAGGAAAATTTCAGAATTTATTTATTTATTAGAATTTTTATTTTTTTGGAACAATTTTTATTTTAAACATTATCATACAGATTGACAGGTTTAATTTTTCAGTTTAGCAAAAAAAAAAAAAAACAACAAGGATAATATAAACTCAAAATAACTTAATACACTTTGACAGAAAAGAGAAAAATAAATAAAAAGTAATAATACTAATATTAAAGGGCACCTATGATGAAAATCCTCTTTTGTAAGCTGTTTGGACAGAACTGTGTGTATGTATAGTGTGTCCACAGTTATATTGGGGTGATATAAAGACAATAAGTCTCTTTTTTTTTTCTGACGTTAAAATAGGATTCAAATCCCTCCCAATTTGAGGCCCACCGCAACGTGACGTAGGAGTGCAGTTTCCCCGCCACCCGAATTGATTGACAGCCGCGTATTAACATGTCTTCGTAGTAACGCGTATAATCATATCAACAAGACAGGATGTGCTCAAAGCAACTGGGATTAAAAGATCTGTTCGGCTCTCTGTGATCATCAACCATCATCAAATGTGATCAAGAATGAGTTTTACAAGTTTAAATCGTTTTTAAAACAGTGCATGTTTGTAATGAATTACAGCGATTTTTACCGTCTTTATCACCACAGCCGCGTGTCAGTACAATTATAAAAGAAGACGTTTCAATCCCGGTTTATGGACGTTAAATCAGGTTTATTTTGTACATTAACATAACGCATATCCATATAGCAGTGGATATTAACGTCTATCCTGTCACATTTGCAGTGCAAAAACAGTGCAAAGTTAAACGCGCGTGCTGTGTGTGTGTCCGCTGTGTATGTGTGTGCATGCGTGTGTGTGTGTGTGCATGCGTGAACTTTATAACGACATTGTGTGTGACTCATCGTTGCAACCCCACAACAAATACATCAAATAATAATCATTGGGACAGTTCTTACTGTAGTATTTTTCACAAATGTTACGTGAGATCTGCTTCCTTTATGTCTGTCACTGTGCTGTTTATCTGACGCAGCCGAGGCACACTCTGACAGGCACGTGGGAATGGTGGGCGGGGAGAACCAGCATTAAAGGCACAGGCACCAAAAACAGCTACATAGTTTTAAGAGCAGAAATTTCTAATTTTCTAAGGGGTGTAATGAATAATCTGATGGGTGTTTTGAGCTGAAACTTTACAGAGGCACAAAAGACTTGTGTTAAATCTTGAAAAAGGGGTAAAATAGGTGCCCTTTAAATAATACAGCAATAACATATTTGTCTAATCTATATACTTTCAATGTCCATCAGTCACCATCTAGATTCTCCATAAAGTCATAGAATACTTTCCAAACAGACCAAAATATATACATTTTGTTTTTCAAAAAATAGGTTATCTTTTCTAAGGCAAGGCAAGAGGTCATCCCCTTTATCTACTTAGATACACCAGGACTGTCTTCTTTTTTCCAAGAACACGCAATTACATGTTTAGCTTCCAGCAAACATAAAATTAACAGCAATCTTTCACGTTTGGTCACATTAAAGATCAATGGACCAATATACACAAGCTGGGATCAAGAGGAATTACTTTAGCAATGATTTGACTTACAATATTCAGCATTTTAACCCCAAAACAACTGACTTTAGTGCACTCCCACATACAATGAAATAAAGTTCCCTTCTCTTGTTTACGCAATTCTAACTTTTTCTTCCAATTCTGAGTTTGTATGTCTCAATTTTGAGGTATAAAGTGACTGAGATATAAACTCAGAATTACATAAAATAAAATAATCGAATTTACAAGCTGTTTGTGAGAGCCCATAAACTTTTAATTGTGATGAATGAATGAGGGCCAAGCAGGAAAAAAGAAGAGTCTTTTCCACTGAATTGGGTAAAGTCTTATTTAACCTTGTCTATTTATTAATTTATTCCATCCTGTGGTGGAAAACGGCTTCAATAGTTATTCAATGAAAATGAGGTCAAAACCCCTTTATTTTAAGAGTATATTTAGAAGATGTTAAACACACATTTTTCAACTGTTCTGCAAATGTCTTTCTGTTCCCACATATGGACACTTGAAATACACTGCACAAACTCAGACAAGAAGAGTTTGTCAACTGAAGACACTTCTTCTGAGTGTAGTTAATGTGATCTCCGAGTTCTGTAAAAGCTCAGGAAAGTCAAGTGCTGGCCCATTTCATTTTTCACGTTCTGCTGTTTATCGTTTGCGCAGCTGTTTTGCCGCACTGATGTGTGTAGTAGAGTGAAAAAATGTCTAAGGTATACAAACACTGCTCTGGACGCACGAGGTTAAGGTAATGGGGGTGATCTGTACCACTTAACAGATGTATGCCACGGAGGTCAACTGAATGTCATCTTAGTTTAGATTGAGTCAACTATTTTGTTGTTACAATTTAATATTATTTGTTGAATTGATTGAAAGTTCAGTTATTAACAGATTTAAGTTCACTGAGGTGTGATCTGTAACTGGAACCAAAATTTTTATTTGGAAATTAGGTTTTAAAATTAAGAAAAATTTTCCAAGAATATTACAGTGTAAAGGGCAACACGGTGGCTCAGTTGTTAGCACTGTCGCCTAACAGCAAGAAGGTCGCTGGTTTGAGTCCTGGCTGGGTCAGTTGGCATTTCTGTGTGGAGTTTGCATGTTCTCCTCGTGGGTTTCCTCCGGGTGCTCTGGTTTCCCCCACAGTCCAAAGACATACGCTATAGGTGAATTGAATAAACTAAATTGGCCGTACTGTATGTGTGTGAATGGGAGTGTATGGATGTTTCCCAGTACTGGTTTGCAGCTGGAAGGGCATCCGCTGTGTAAAACATATGCTGGATAAGTTGGTGGTTCATTCCGCTGTGGCGACCCCTGATGAATAAAGGGACTAAGCTGAAGGAAAATGAATGAATTACAGTGTAAAGCAGAATTAATATTTAAGATTTCTAATCTGTTTTATCATAAATAAATGTACTGTAGTGTATAGTTGTTGTTTTTTTACAGTATTTGTCCAAAACCGAAAAGTAAATAAATAAACTAACAATAACTCTAGAACCTTTTTGTAAAGTGTGACCATTAATTCTTCTGAATTTAAAACATTATATTGTGCTGTCTAAAATTAATATTAATATGTTTGATAAATAATCTGCTGAGTAAAACATATGCTGGAATAGTTGGTGGTTCATTCTGCTGTGGCAACCCCTGATAAATAAGGGACTAAGCTGAAGGAAAATTAATGAATTACAGTGTAAAGCAGAATGAATATTTAAGATTCCTAATCTGTTTTTATCATAAATAAAATTACATTTTCTGTTTGTTCAAACTCCTTGTCTAAAATAAGCTGAAACAACACAATTCTTAAGTTTTTTGGGGGGGACAATTTAGTTGTTTTATGATTAATCCACTTAAATTTGTAAAAACTAACTTCATGTTGTCCCAACACAAATCGATTGTGTGGAATCCAGCATTATTTTACAGTGTAGTTAATAAAAGAAAGTAATTGAAAACATGTTCAGTAGTGGACTTTGAACCCTATTGTATGTTATTTAATATATGTGTGATGAACTGCTGTTGATTTGACTCTGTTTTCTGCAAACAGTTTGCCGAAGGCTAAAAACATAACTATATTACTTCATATTCCCACTTCAATCTGATAATGACATTTACATGAAAATAATAATGTAACAATGCTTTAGAGATTTTGTACTGGCCTTTTATATAATTAGAAGGGGAAAAAAAACAATTTTGAGGTCACAGTGAGGCATGAAAATCTGTTACATTTTTTTTACATCACTGTAATAAAGTTCAACAGGGTTTTTATCATTCAACATGATACAGAATTCCTGCATAACATGCTATCAAATTACTATTAAAACGATTGCAAACTACATTGGAGAGTATACTTGTATACAAAACTTTCCAAATGTAAATTAACAGTTAAAGTATCACAAAATAGGCTTCAATGGCCTATCTTAAATATCAATTGCTTTTGTATACAGTATAAAAGTATGTCTTAATTTATTACAACTTAAAACGCATGACTCATAATGCATGTAACGTTTACCCACATAAATCTTAACAGTTTGTTCCACAAGCATTAATCATGTACAATAATTACTCATGGTCCACAGAGTGCGCGAAACAGTCCATGAAACATTTTCCTCTTCTATATTTCATATTAATTATCAGTCAACAGGTCTCTCGCAGCGCACTCCCAACTGTACTTTTCTCCTCAACTGCCCTTTTACAAACAAACAAACTGAGTCATAAAGGTAACGTGCGAGTTTCTTCCTTTCTAAAGGACGGAGTTTTCACACATTACCAACACTTTTACGCACTAATACGATCCCACGATGACCGCTTCCACGTCCTTTGACGGTCTTCTGTCCGTAACCAGAAAGTTGATCATCCCTTCGGACTTGATGAGCAAGTTGCAGCCTAAAAAGAAGATGCCGAAAACGACGGTGAGCGCCAGGACGCACATCACCGCGATCTGCACCGTGCGCATGATGAAGACGCTGCGCTCGTCCAGCGCCGTGGACACAAACCCGCTGTCCGTCACCACCGAGGACACGTTACAGCACGACAGAAAGCTCGTGTTGGAAAACAGAGCGCTGTCTGTGTCGTTGAAAACCGTTGAATTCATGCTGAACTGCTGCTCTCTGATGGGTCCTCTGGGAAGAGAGGAGCAGGTGTGTGTAGTTATCCAAGTTTCCCTCAGTTCATTAAAGTCCCGAGAGCGAAGAAGATCCTGACAGAATGAATGGGTGGACATGCAGTGGTTGTACTCGGAGCTGTGGTGGAGGTGACTGGGGGGCTCTGGTCTGCAGAGGGCAGGGGGGTTTGAGTACTGAGAGTTCAGCCGCGGCCGCTGGGCTTTGCGTTCCCATTGCGCCCCCTTTGACGCAAACCGAAAACGGTGCAGGCCGGGAACAGCGACAAGATACAAACAAACTACAAAGTTAACCATTATCTTTAAAAGTAATTTAAATGAGATTTAACAAATCTCTAAACTTCGATTGTAGCTTTAGTGCAAAAATGAGCATTCAAAATGTGTAACATTAACACGTTCAAATATTAATTGTAAATAAATATTAAATATACTAAATATGAATATTTACTTGCTATTTTCTTACCCTCAAGTGAGTCATAATAGGTTTCAATGGGACATTTTAGTTCAGAAGTTCCTGAGTGTAACTGTTTTGTATCCAGCATAACGTAGATTTATGAAAGAAACTGATGGCGAAATATAAAACATTCAATACATTTACAGTTTGAATTAAAGGGATAGTTCACTCAAAAATGAAAATTTACTCACTATTTACTCTCCCTCAAGTGGTTCCAAACCATTATGAGTTTCTTTATTCTTCTAAACACTAATGAAGATATTTTGAATAAAGCTAAAAACCACTGACTTTCACAGTAGGAAAAATATTATGGAAGTCAATGGTTACAGGTTTCCAACATTTTTCAAAATATCTTCTTTTGTGTTAAACAGAATAAAGAAAGAGTTTTGAAACAAGGATGAATAAATGATGACAGAATTTTCATTTTGGGTGATCTATCCCTGTAATGACCTAACACAAGTGAATAGTCAAGAAATATTTTTTTGTTTTAGCAACTTTTTTAATAAATTGGCTCGTAATCATAAAGGAATCACTTTAAATATCTTTAAAGGCATTTTTTAGACCCATAAAACACTCAATGCTGCTTGTTCATATTACTTAATTAAAATGAGTTGAAACAATTCTTAAGTTGTTTTTGGGACAATCTAATTGTATTATGTTGAATCCACTTAAATTTTAAAAAGTTAACGTCATCGATTTGTGTGGGGACAACATGAAGGAATTGTGTGGAACCCAGCATTCTTTACAGTGAAAGTTTTAGATATATTACTCACTCCACTCATATTTTGCTATGAATATTAATTTACTACAATGGCAAAATCGGTTTTGAATCCCTATTATGCTTTTCTGAGTTCAAAATGTCTTGTGTGGCCCTGGAATATTGTTGAACTTGTAAAGTATTTAACACTTTGTAATGTTGCCATTCCTTTTCATAACACTTAAAAGACATTTAGGGACTGAAGACACCAAGTGTTTCATGTGTAATTTTGTCCCATTCTTCCAGCAAACAAGTCTTAAGGTGGGTAACAGGCCTTCATTTTTGCATTTTGCACTTCAAAATGCACAACACATTCTCTATTGGAGACGGTTCTGGACTGCAGGCAGGCCAGTCAAGTACCTGTATGCTCTTCCTCCACAGCCAGGACTTTGTAATGTGTGTGAATGTGGTTTTGCATTGTCTTGTTGAAATATGCATGGACATCCCTGGAAAAGAAGGCAGCATATTGTGCTCCAAAATGTACTTTTCAGCATTAATGGTGCCATCACAGAAGTGCAAGTTACCTTTGCCAAGGGCACTGACACAACCCCATACAATGACAGACCCTGGTTTTTGGACTTTTTGCTGGAAACAGTCTGGATGATCTTTTTCTTCTTTGGTCTGGAGCACACAACGTCCATTTCTCCCCCCAAAAATACCTGAAATACTGATTCATCTGACAACAGTCCACATTTGCACTGTGGGATGGTCCATCCCAGATGCCTCAGAGCCCAGAGAAGTCGACAGCGCTTCTGGACACTGTTAACATAGGGCTTCCTATTGGCACAGTACAGTTTTAACTGGCATTTGTGGATGTAACTATGTATTGTGGTACTTGACAAAGGTTTGCCAAAGTAGTCCTGAGTCCATATGGTGACATTGCTTATAGATGAATGACAATTCTTGATGCAGTGCCGCCTGAGGGATCGGAGATCACAGTTGTTCAGCTTAGGCTTGCTCCTTTGTCCTTTACGCACTGAAATTCCTTCAGATTCCTTGAATCTTTTAACTATGTTATGCTCTGTTGAAGGTGAAATATCCAAATGTCTTCCTATCTTTCTTTGAGGAACATTGTTTTAAACATTTCAATAATTTTCTCACATATTTGTTGGCAACCTGGCGATCCTCAGCCCATCTTTGCTCCTAAAGGACTAGACCTTTCTTGGATGCTGTTTTTGTACCATATCATAATTGCAGTCACCTGTTGACATCACCTGTTTCAAATCAAATCATTATTTAACCAATTTACCTGATTACTAGCCCTAAATTGCTCCTGTCCCAACTTTTTATAAAATGTGTTGCAAGAGCCAAAATTGGAATACGTGTTTATTTTGAAGTAACCATTTACTGTAGACTAGTTCTAATATCTAACAAGTAAAAAGAGCAATTAATGACTAGTAGTGGGATCAGAAATGTTGCTAATAATAATTGGGAGTATACATTTTGTAATGCTGTCTCATGAATAGATATTATAGTACTACTATAGTCAAGCTGGTATACTATAGAAAAAGACATTAATAAATATAAGTACAGTAACAATATACAATAAAGGTCCATGTGTTAACATTTAGCTTACTACAATATTTTACAATTAATAATACTTCCAATGGAATTATTGACTTAGTAAAATGCTAATTTATGAATACATAATTTTTTTATTATTATGTTAATTAATGCACAGTGAACTAATGTGAAAAACAGTGAATGGTTGTATTTTTATTAGATAAGCATTAACAAATATTTACAAATGTAAAAAAAAATAGATATTATTTACTATTAATTCATTTTAGATAATACATTACGTTAGTTAAAGTATCACTAACAGGCCAGTGAAATTAAACCAATAAATAAATAAATACTTTTCACTAATGGACTAAATTCTGGTAATTAAAGAAGTAGTAGTGACATAAAATAAATGTTAATGAGGTGAATTATGAAAACTAATCGCACATGAAATATCTTTGTGCTCTGTGGCATTAAATATGCTCATTTAATTTTTATTAAAAGTATGTTTTTGCACACAATAACCCAAGGCTAATTAGTGAACTAAACTGAGCTTGGTTTGTGTGTTTGCAGTCTGCAGTCATGCATGCAGCAGAGGGCAGAGTTGCTCCTAAAATGTGTCTAAATCAAGGTGGACCTCTGCTGTCACTGTCATGTGAGCATGTAATGCAGTGTGTTTTAATTATGACCTCCTTGTTAAGCATGCAAGCTCCATTTCATATATTTTAATAAAATAATCGATCCCAAAAGTTGACACATGCATGAAACCACCATACCGTGAGTCACATCTGGGTTTAACTTCAAGATGGAGATCCATAATTAATGAAAGCACACAACAACAACAAAAACCCTCAGGACTGAAGAGTGCGCATGTAAACATATGGATGTAGAACAGGAGGATTGCCATGGAAATATATGGGAGCGATAGTTCCATTCAGCATTACAGATAATCTTTTTAATTTACTTCTGTTGACACACTCTCAGGTGAAAATTGACATGTCGTCCATCTGCTCCTATATAACTGCAATAGTATTCTGCTTTGAAAAATCAGCACATCTTAGTCATGTATTTGATGCTCGGGGTTAAATGTGTCTTGAACAAGCACTTAACAGCATCAAAGCTTTGGATATCTGGCATATAATAAGTCCTAAAAGCCCCTTTTGTGAAGCGTTCAGCAGTGGGAGGAAGAATCGATCATGGAGGGTGCTTGGATCCTCTCAAACCTGGCCTTTTAATCAACAGGCCGCAAAACGGGATCTGTGCAATGCAAACAACATCCCATAAAGCGGCTCCTGAAGCGAGTCCATCACATGTGGAGCTTTCGAGTTGCACTGGGGGTCCTGTTTTTTTTTACATGTCCTCTCTGTCCCGTATCACCCTCTCCATGTGTATATGAATCATCAGACCCATCCAGAAGAGAGAAAGAGAGAGAGATGTGCTCTCAGGACATAGAGCTATTCCTGTCTGGGTGTTTCTGTGCACATTGAAATGCGCTCTCTCTCTCTTCAAATGCATTCACTATGCTGCTCTTCCTCAGTGGTGGAGGTAAAGAGGGAAAAAAGAGAGAGAGAGAGAAGGATGGAGTGTGGGTGGCTATGGGTAGAACAAGCTACAGATGGAGGAGTACAGAAATTTGTCATATGGAGAGATTCAGGAGGCATCTGAAATGAACACGCGGAGAAAAGCAAAGCAAAATGTGTGTTTTGAGCTCAGTTTTTATGCTGATGTTGATCAGGTTGACGGTACAATATGTTAAAATGTCTGCGATGCGTGACTCATCTGGCAATGTCGTTTGGGTTTGCGCGTTAATGTGATGAAATCTCTTCGCATTATGTGTAAAAGCTACAAAAAATCCACATAATGAGAGATTCAGGAGAGCTGGAAATCTGAAAAGTGCTGCAGGGAGAAAAACTGTCAAAGACAAATTGTGACATTATAGAAGCTGCGGTCATTTCAGATGCCTGATTTGAACTTCTGCTCAATCAGCATCACAATAATGACTTATCAAACATTGGGATTCTGCATTGGGAAGTATTCTGCTTAAAATAGCGCATATATACAGTGGTGTGAAAAACTGTTTGCCCCCTTACTGATTTCTTATTTGCATGTTTGTCACACGTTAATGTTTCAGATCATCAAACTAATTTAAATATTAGTCAAAGATGACAACAGTATTTTAATTAAGGTTTTTATTATTAAGGAAAAAACAAAATACACTACTACATAGCCTTGTGTGAAAAAGTGTTTACCATCCCTGTTAAAACATAACTTAACACTGGTTTATCACACCTGAGTTCAATTTCTCTAGCCAGGCCCTGGTCTGATTACTGCCACACCTATTCCCAATCAAGAAATCACTTAAACAGGACTTGCCAGACAAAGTAAAGTAGACCAAAATATCCTCAAAAGCTAGACATCATGCTGAGATCTAAAGGAGTTCAAAAACAAATGAGAAACAAAATAGAGATCTGCCAGTCTGGTTATAAAGCCATTTCTAAAGCTTTGGGACTGCACCAAACCACCGTGAGAGCCATTATCTACAAATGGCTAAAACATTGAACTGTGGAGAACCTTCCCAGGCGTGGCCGGTAGACCAAAATTACCCCAAGAGCACAGCGACAACTCATCCAAGAGGTCACAAAAGACCCCACAACAACATCCAAAGAACTGCAAGCCTCACTTGTCTCAGTTAAGGTGAGTGTTCATGACTCCACCATAAGAAAGAGACTGGGCAAAAATGGTTAGCATGGCAGAGTTATAAAAGATGAAAACCACTGCTGAGCAAAAAGAACATAAAGGCTCGTCTCAGTTTTGCCAGAAAAGATCTTGATGGTCCCCAAAACTTTTGGGAAAATACAATTAGATTTGAGCCCCAGAAAGATCTATTTTATAAATATGTTTGAGCATCCAGGATAAGCACATTTTGATACTCACTAAAACACAACTATACTCATCTGTTTGCTTGTGTCATTATACAACATATATGGCAATACTCCAGTCCAGATTGCAGAGGCTGTGGATTAATAATGTTTTACATGTTTCTTAGCTTCTTCATCAGGATATATTTGTTTTGTCTTGTCTGTATGTGTTGCTTTTGATTGTTTCTTTGTATTCTGACTCTCAAAAAATAGTGGCTGTTGACTTGCATTTTATAAATCACCAAAGACCACAGTTTTAACTAAACAACTTCTTCTAGTGTTCTACTGAAACAAAAAAGCTTGCTACGTCGTAGTTGGACTGAGGGTGAGTAAATAATCAACAAATGCACAATTTTGGGTGAACTATCTCTGTAATATCAGGTAAATCCAGCCTGATCTCACGAGAAAACGTAACTATTATACGTTTTGTCAGTTTAGTGACTAATTTGTACGAATTTGTACAAGTTCAGTCGTATGAAAATGTACGATTTTTAAAACAAGGCGTGGCACCAAACGCCATCCCTAAACCCAAGTGTCATTGGGGGATAAGCAAATCGTACTAAATTGTACGAATGAGATTTCATCCGAATTAGCTAATAAATCAAAAAGTTACGAATTGCCGGGAGATAGCATTGGTAAATCTTATGATGATGTAGATTAGGTATAAAGGTATTAAAATGGCTTATAAAATGACTGCTTAGAGAAAAATTAGCTAAATGTTTATGTATCGACGATACGGTTAAGTATTAAAATCCGACAATCGTCTGACAATATCATTAATTTTTGTGCATTAATGTAACCTCTTTATATTACGCATACTTTCCTCTCCATATGCACCAGATGCTTTCTTATAAACACTCCATATTTCTGGGAAAACGTTTTGTCATTCTGAGCTCCACACAGGTCAGTGGGTTGGCCAAACCACCTGTAGGAAACATACACTTTCCTCTCTATATGCAACAGACTTTTTCTTATAAACCCTCCAAAAAGACTCAATAACATTAAAGAAAAAACTGCTAAACTAACTTATCATGAAATCATATATTGCTGCTCTCTGGTAATTTGAAGTGCTTCTTTTATCTTCTTTTGTGAGTCGATTTTAATAAAAGAGTCTGCTAAATTAATAAAAGTTGCAACAGTACAATATTTGTTATTGATAAAAATGATAAAAGAAGAGAAATAGAACAAAGGTAAAAGAGGCATTTAAAAGTGATTGCAAGGAGAAAAAGAAGGCATTTATAACATCAATCATGTTATTGATGTTGATCAGGTAGTAAACAACATCTTGTATCTTCAACTATTACAGGGGCCAAAAAACAAAATGACTGTATTTATTTTCATAAAAGCTTTTTTTTTTAATCATTGAGTAAGTACCTGTTAAAAATACCTACCATCCATGAGTCATCTGGCATTAACATTTATATTTGTGCATTGATGTAATGTAATCTTATTATTTTACGCATAAAAAAATATCTTAAGGAGAGAACAAAACAGGCATCTGAAATGACTGCAATGAGAGGAAAAAATTCAACAATCATTTAACCTTACCATGATTTTGATTAGAAGTTATTGGAAATATTTAATTATGTTTATAAAAGTACAGTTATAGTGATGTTGACTAGTTAGAAGTTAAAATCTTTAAAAAGAAAACTATGACGCATGAGTCATCAGGCAATAATGTTCATATTTGTGCATTAATGCAATGTATTATATTGATATTATGCATAAAAATACAGAAATTTGTGACGAGGAGAGACTCAAAAGAAATCGAAATAAAGACAAACCTTGCACCTGAAATGACTGCAAGGAGAAAAACAAAGCAACGTTTTAATGTTTCAATAGAACCTCAGCCTTATTGTGATGTTGATTAGGTAGAATATTAATATCTTGAAATCTGAAAGAATTGCAGGGAAGAAAAAAAAATAACTGTCTATGTATTTCCATGAAAGCTCACTACAAGTCATAATGATGTTGATCAGGTAGAAACTATAATCTTAATACTCACGACGCATGAGTCATCAGGCAATAACATTTATATTTGCGCATTAACATAATGTAATCTTTTTATATTGTTCATAAAAGCTACAGAAATTTGTCATAAGGAGATAATAAAGCAAGACTAAAGAGGCATCTGAAATGACTGCAAGCGGAAAAACAAAACAATTTATTAAAGTGATTTAACTGAAGCTTGGCTTTATTGTAATGTTGTTAAGTTAATATTAATAAAAAGAGAGACAAAAAGTTCTTTTTATAAAGGCTAAAAGATTTGATGATGTTGATCAGGTTGAATTGACTAGAACAGGGGTCACCAACCCTGTTCCTGGAGAGCTGCCTTCCTGCAGATTTCAGTTGCAACCCTGACCAAACACAGCTGTCTGTAATTATCAAGTGCTGTTTCAGGTCCTAACTAATTGGTTCAGGTGTGTTTGATCAGGGTTGGAGCTGAATTCTGCAAGAAGGCAGCTCTACAGGAACAGGGTTGGTCACCCCTGGATTAAATTATACTGCTCTTTGTTCATTCATTCATTTTCCTTCGGCTTAGTCCCTTTATTAATCAAGGGTCGCCACAGCAGAATGAACTGCCAACTTATCCACCATATGTTTTACACAGCAGATGCCCTTCTAGCTGCAACCCAGTACTGAGAAAACATCCATACACACTCATTCACACACATACACTACGGACAATTTAGTTCACCTATAGCGCATGTCTTTAGACTGTGGGGGAAACCGGAGCACCTGGAGGAAAGTCACGCCAACACGGGCAGAACATGCAAACTCCACACAGGAATGCCATCTGACCCAGCCGGGACTCGAACCAGTGACCTTCTTGCTGTGAGACGACAGTGCTAACCACTGAGCCACCATGTCACCCACTGGTCTTTATATAAAAATGAAATATCTTAATGTTAGGGCTGTCGCAATACACCAGGATACACTTAAAAAAATGACTTTTGCTGCTTGTTCAAACTACTTATTTAAAATGAGTTAAAACAACACAATTCTCAATTTTTGGGGGGACAACTTAATTGTTTTATGTTCAATCCACTTAAATTTGTAAAAACGATTAAGTTAACTTAATCGATTTATGTTGGGACAGCATGAAGGAATTATGTAGAACCCAGCATTTTTTTACAGTGCACTGTAAAAAAATGTTGGGTTCCACACAATCAATTTGTATTGGAACAACATGAAGGAATTAAGTTAACTTAATCTTTTTTCCTTTTTTTTTTTTTTTTTTACAAATTTAAGTGGATTGAACATGAAACAATTAAGTTGTTCAAAAAAATCTAAAGAAATGTGTTTTCAACTCATTTTAAATAAGTAGTTTGAACAAGCAGCAAAACAGCCTATATTTTTTTCCAGTGTTTTGCTTCATATTCTATTGGTTCTATTCCTGTTCTATTGGTTATTTTAATGAACAAAATGTACACATTGTGCCTTTATGTGAACTGATGTGCCTCATTCATTAATGTAAATCTAAAAAGGACTTTTTTTATAGTTTATTTTATAGTTCTATTCAGAGTCACAATAGTCACTGCATTATATACAGTACATCATCCTTATGAAACAGGAGATGTTTTAAAGAACACAGATAAACCATACTGTTGCAGTCATTGCTCTTATTTAAACAGTTTCATAAGTCAACACATTTCTTTCTTCATTTTTATTCAGCGATAGGCATAGCTGGAAGTCTTTGTTAAGTGATTTTCTGAAAATCTCTCTCTTGTGAACCTTTATGTTGAGTGTGAATAAAACTAGACACATGAGAGGGTTTTTATGATGCTCCTTTTTATATTATATTAAAATACTCATAATTTTTCGTTTTAAATCTCACAAATATGAAGTGTTATAAATTTTGCTGATTTATGCACTTACATTATCCCAAATGTTTTGAAGATCCCATTTTAACAAGTGACAGAGACCTTGTCCTGTGTGGCCATGCTAAGTTCATACATCCTCGATTTTCATTTTGGTTTTATATAAAACATGGAAACACCAAAGGTGCTTTAATATGTTGTGTGCTTTATTAGAATACACAGATCAGCATCTTAACAGAACTTTCAAATGAATTTATTATGATAAAACAGTGCTGCTTCTTCCCCACAAAATCACAACAGAAGAACCAGAACACTTGATTGACACTATAAGATGAATTTAAATTAAATATGCTGTTTTCTTAAATTGTGAAATGTGCAAAGCTAAAAAAAACATTTTATATTGTAATATATTATTCTTTTGAATACTATAATCGTGTAGGGAAAAGTATGATTTTATAGCTGCCCTATAATATTTTTAAAAGTTAGATATCACAATATTTGGATTTGCTCTTCAGTGTTTGGTCTTTCAGCAGTAAAAATTAAACCACAGTGTACTGAACTAAACTGAACTTCAACTCTGAAAACTGGACTGACACAATTTCAATTTACTAGAACTTCTATGTTAAGCTGCTTTGACACAATCTACATTGTAAAAGCGCTATAGAAATAAAGATGAATTTAATTTAATCGAATATTATTAAAAGTTAGATATGAAAGAGGGCAGAAATTTGTCTGTTTTTGTCAAGACGCAGAAAAAACAAAGCAGCATTCATTCATTCATTTTGGCTTAGTCCCTTTATTAATCAGGGGTCGCCACAGCAGAATGAACCGCCAACTTATACAGCACATGTTTTACACAGCGGATGCCCTTCCAGCTGCAACACATCACTGGGAAACACCCACTCTTGCACACACTTACATACACTACGGCCAATTTAGCTTATTTAATTCACCTATAGCGCATGTCTTTGGACTTGTGGGGCAAACCAGAGCACCCGGAGGAAACCCACGCAAACACGGGGAGAACATGCAAACTCCACACAGAAATGCCAACTGACCCAGCCGGGGCTCGAACCAGCGACCTTATTGCTGTGAGGTGATTGTGCTACCCACTGCGCCACCATGCTGCCCCCAAAGCAGCATTGTTTTTTTCAATAGAAATGAATGAATTTTAATGAATTAATCTCTTTATATCATGAATAAAAGTCACAGTTGGACAAGTATAGAAATTTGTTCTGTAAAGAGTTTGGAGAGAGATAAGGCAAAATGAATTGAAAAATAACACAAATATCTATGTTTTAAAAAGCTCAAATTTATGGTGTATAGTATAAATATATATATATATATAAGGTCAAAATTATTAGCCCTCCTGTGATTTTCTTTTTTTTTCTTTTTCAAATATTTCCCAAATGACGTTTAACAGAGCAAGGAACTTTCACAGTATTTCCTATATTTTTTAAAACCATTTTAAGGTTAATATTTTTAGACTTCTTGTCTACAGAACAAACCATCGTTATACATTGATTTGCCTAATTACCCCAACTTGCCAAATTAACCGAATTAACCTTTACATTGCACTTTAAGCTGAATACTAGTATCTTGAAAAATATCTAGTAAAATATAATGTACTGTCATCACGGCAAAGATAAAAGAAATCAGTTATAATAAGTAACACAGTAATATTTTTGTCAAACAAAATATTTTTACTTATATAACAATGCATTTTGCTCATCAACGAAAGCAGTTTTCTCTAAAACATTGAAAACCAAAAAAGTGTGCGATATGCTACAGATTTATTTATTGGAAGCAAAAAGGCAAGTTTGTTGGTTGCTATTTATCTGTTGGTGCATTGCTTCTCTTTCTGAGCTCTGGGGAGAAGAATGTTTAATGTCAGTGCTTTTAAAGGCTTCGCTCTGACGAACTCTGCCATCTAGTGATTATCACATGAGAGGAATAGCAGTTACTGATTGGACCTTCTCAACCTGTCATTAGCTTCCCGCTGCGCCCATGAATTTATTTAGTAAACAAATAGGCAGACGTTCCTGCGCGGAGTCAGAGAAGGCGAGAGGGCGTTTTTAGTTACAGCGCCAGTGGTGGTAGAAGTCCTCTCGCATTATTCCAACTGCAGTGTGCCATTCTCACCAGTGACATCATTAGAAGCTGTCTGGACATGTTTCATCACATTTCATTATGCTCCGCCAATCCTCCTCCAGCGCTATAATTATTTCTATAGGTCATTAAGGCATCCTGGAGAAGACAGAGCGAGTGTCTTGAGGAAAACCTCAGCTGGCGTGAAGCAGTTGTGCCATGCTAACAGTCAGGGATGTGCTTTTACAGCATTTAGACGAGCTAGTGAGCGAGCGCGTGCTGTCTAGTAAACATGCTGTTGGTGTTTGCATGTCCTTGGCACAGACACCCTTAAGCCTGTTCTACACTAACCCGATACTTCACTACAAACAGAGCATCCTAATGGTGCATTTGGATTCGAATGCTTCCAAAAAAACACAGAGCCTGAACTCGCCGGTTCAGCAAAAGGATTAAAATAGCCACATCCTGTATTTGAGTTTGGCTGCCAAAAGAGCTACAATACGCACTGTGCATGTGTGAATGTGCAACCCACTGTATAATATGAATAGAAAACTGATGCGGGGGAGAAAACGGGAGAGATATACCTGATGACATTCTGTCACAGTCTTCCATTATGGATAGCGCTGACACTTATAGAGCAGCAGAAGTCAGTCCATTATAGACTGGCAGTCATTTGCACGACTCCAAAATAACACACTAATTGTGTTCTTATCTTCCAGCACCCTGCCTGAAATTGGAAGAGATGGAACATTTCAGGATACAGAGATGTTAAATGAGGTTTCAGAGGATGTTGTTTTAAGATTGTGTTGGAAAAAAATGACAAGTATTCGTCCTGGGTCATAAATAAGCCCTGGTCATAACATTTCGCTTTAGATGCTTTATCAGATGAAAAATGTGTTTTGTTGAAGGGAGCTTGTTGCTTCTGCTCTATCCGACGCTGATGTGATGGTATATTCATCACCTTTATCTTCTTCATCCATCATTTTGACATATAAAGGCCCCAAATATATTAAAGGCTGGACATGAATTATTTTTTGATAAATTGCACGTTGGGGCAAAATATTAGATGACCTTCAGGGTGCACTGACTGTTTACAGAAATTCCTGTCAGAGATATCAGCGCACGATCATCACCTTTAAGGAGTGAAACGTAGAATTAAGTAATCTTTAAAATGCTGAATTTTGGCATGTAAACACCTTTACTGGCGTTCAGACAGCTCAGCCATATCTGTTTACTTTTTTATGTCAAAATCTGGAGTCGGTTCAATAGAGCACAGCAGCCAGGCTCCAGAATTTCTTCCGTTTTTCAATAGGGAAATTCATTTTTAACAATAGCTGATAATCCTTTATAGACAGACCTGCTGTGAGTTCTGACGTTGTTAATAGTTTGTGCTTTCGTTAAACCCATTTGTTCATATTAATTTGCCATTTTTTAAACAACTGTCTTTAATAGCAGCATTTGTGGAGAAATAGTACATTTCCCATGATGCTGTGCAAACATTCCACCAATCAGAAGATCTCAGTGAGCAGAGTGCTCCAAAAGAGGGTGTGTTCAATTTGAAGCAGCACTAGACAAACCAATAATGTATATGCACAAGGACTTTTAATTTTCAGTAAGCCAACTCAAGTGCATCTGGAAAATTGCCTACAAAAATTACCACGTTTAAGATCTGGTTTCTTTAAAAATCAATGATCTTCACTGCCTGATTGATATACAATGTAAAGTGGGTCTCATACTGGACAAGAATCACTGAATTGAATTCCATTGTTTCGCACCATGTCTTTAAAATATGGACATTTATTTTACCACAGTATTTTCAATGGAGTTTCTGCGCTCACCATTTCATCTTTTACTCTTGAACAATTAAATGAGTGTTTAAGTCTATTCAACTGATTATACTTCACTTAAATTACATTATCGTTTATGATAATGAAATTAAAATTAGTCACATTAACCGTTCACCGAAAGTTGAAAACACTTGCTGTGCGTATAGACCATTGGTGTCTGACGTCAAAGTACTGCGAGAATGATTCAGAAGCAAACAGAGCTGTCAGCTTTCTGAACACTCTTGCAGGTCTTTGCTGTCATAAATGGATTGATCTGAACAGGACCACTTAAAGTTGAACATATCTTTAGCTCCACCCATTCATATTAAGCACTTGATGTCATATCCCAAATACTTAATCAATAGGTGTATTTTGCAATAAACGTGAACTATTTTGTTTCTTCTATATTTTCCTTTGATTTTTAATTTGATAGTTTCATTCGCAATTATCCATGGGATTGTAATTATTTCCACGATTAAAGCTGGTATTACCCAGTTTGGGTTGCGGCTGGAAGGGCATTCGCTTCGTAAAACATATGCCAGAATTGTTGGCGGTTCATTCCGCTGTGACGACCCCTGATAAACAAGGAAAATGAATGAATGAAGCTGGTAAGTACACGGAGCATTTATTGTGTGTGAAACACAGTTAAGTAGTACATTCAAACTCACAGTATTAAAAAAACAGTAGGCAAGAAGTAACAGGATGACCTTCTACCTCTGCTGAGATTCTGAAGTGCATGTTCGATGAACACTATTATCCCATGAGGCCATGGTAGGGAATTTCTGAATGAGAGTGATGCAGTGCAACTGACACTAATAGGTCATGTGATAATGCAAACATGACAGATATAGGAGGTCTGAGTTCCATTCATAATATTCATATACTACACAGAACATATTTTTCTATTGGTCATTCAGTAAGTTAGAATTCCAATATAGTAAAATTTTGGATGCACTGACAGTCTTGTACTTTTGTCTTTTGTCAGTCAAAAGTACAAATCAAAGTGTCAGTCTTTTACATATACTTTTGCTTTGAATAAAAGTTTGTGATGTTGTGATTCACCTTATAGTTGGTTGATTTGGTTCTCATCATATAAGGCTTTAGGAAAAAGACTTTAAGAAAAAAACCCTATAGGAAAAATGTATTTAATAAATACTAATGCAACCAGCACTGCTGGAAGAGGTCAGGTTTTAATGCACTATATTTTAAATATCATGTAAATGCGGGTATTCTTGGCATTGTAGAGTTAATGGTAAATATATATTTATTGTTTTGTGATATGTAAATTTGTCGATGTACAAAATAGCTCAAGCAGCTGCTGTTGCCATGGTTACCTCCTTATGCAAATACAGAAAGCGAGTATTTGACGACTAACTTTTGCGAATAATAAAAGATCTGAAAACTCAGTTAGCATTCCCTAAAATTGCATTTAAAATTTTGCAACTTCACTTGAGTAAAAGAGAGAGAAGAGTGGCGAAGACTTGACTGACCCATCAAAACCCTCGTAATTTGCATCGTGCAATCATCTTGCAGAGATTACGTTATATGTGCAGCACCGTTTAGATAAGCATAATACAAGCGCAGCAACAAAACAAAAAAATGCACCCAATACAAGAACACGTGTTCATCCCTCCCCCAGCTCCATCTCCACCACCCTCTCAGAGAAGTTTCTCTTATTTGTCAGGGCTGGAGATGGAGTTGGAGAGCTGGAGCGCTGTGCGCAGGAACCGAGAACAGTGAGAAGACGAAGAAAATCAGATAACAGCGCTTGCCAGCTGCGAGGAACAGCAGAGGCGGCGAGTTAAAACTTGGACCGGATCCTTAGGGCGTCTACCAACTACCATCTTATCAAATTGGTGCGATACACCTGGGGAAACAGGAGGAGTGGATGAAGGTGGAGGAGGAGGAGGGTGCCAACGCACAAGTGCTAGACTGCGCCAAGCCAATCTGAGATTACAAATTACTCGCATCCATATTTCTCCACATCGGGCTGAGTGAGTCTGTTTTAGTTATGCGGATCTGGAGAAGACGAGGAGATCTGCGTCGCTCCATTCCAAGACAAACGCACTGTTATTGACAAACTCCTGCAGGGTAAGCCTTATAAATAACTTTTTGTTTGCCCAGAAATGCGGGAGACTGGTGCGGCTGAAGTGTAAAGAAAACCGAAAACATTTCTGTCAGGAACTAAGCGTACATTCGGGACAACTTTAAGCGGGAAGGATGTCCGCGTTGAGGAAAAAATTTGGGGATGATTATCAGGTGGTGACCACCTCGTCCAGCGGCGGCGGGTTCAACCAAGCGGCCCCCGAGAAGAAAAGGAAACGTCAGCGCTTTGTGGACAAGAACGGCCGCTGTAACGTCCAGCACGGGAACCTGGGAGGAGAGACGAGCCGGTACCTGTCCGACCTGTTCACCACGCTCGTGGACCTCAAATGGCGCTGGAACCTTTTCATCTTCATCCTCACATACACGGTGGCGTGGCTCTTCATGGCTTCTATGTGGTGGGTCATTGCTTTTATACGCGGAGACCTGAACCAGGCCCACGACGACAAGTACACACCGTGCGTGGCCAATGTGTACAACTTTCCCTCCGCTTTTCTGTTCTTCATCGAGACCGAGGCCACTATCGGATACGGTTACCGCTACATTACAGACAAGTGTCCGGAAGGCATCATTCTCTTCCTCTTCCAGTCCATCCTAGGCTCTATAGTGGACGCTTTTCTGATCGGCTGCATGTTCATCAAGATGTCCCAGCCGAAGAAACGCGCGGAGACGCTGATGTTCAGCGAGCACGCGGCGATTTCCATGCGTGACGGCAAACTGACCCTGATGTTCCGCGTGGGGAACCTGCGCAACAGCCATATGGTCTCCGCGCAAATACGCTGCAAACTACTCAAAGTGAGTATCCAACCAGTAAAATAAAAGTCACCCAGAACATATTATGTATTACAATATTAAATCTCACTGTTAGACATGCAATTGATTTTTAATCATAGCATGTGAGTATGAAACAAATGCATTTAATTGATTATTTGAAAGGTTCAAGCTAAGGTTCACCGTTTAGCCTCAATATAGGCTTTACCTCAAGCCCTGATAAATGAGAAGGACCTGTAATTTGATTTGCCCACCTACCGTGGACAAAGTATCGATCCACTCCATGTGACTTTCCTTTTTGAAACACTGTAGATACATTGGACCCTGGAGTAACTACCGTAGACAGACACTGAGGAGGACAAGCACACCCACACCAATGATTACAAATGGACAAAATTTCCCATATTTGCACTGTTCTCCTTTTGTTTTTGTTAGGATTACATAGTCTAGTCAACCTCAGGAGTCTAACAATGTTTGTTAATGATAAAGCTATTAATAGATAATAATTAATATGAATAGTTAATATAGTTTACAGTCAACACTATTAAAATTAAAGGTTCCAAAATGCTGTTTTCACAGTGATGCCATTAAATAACTATTTTTGTTTCCCAAAATAACCTTTTAAAAACCGTTCTGACAAGAGCCATTTTTTGGTGCGCAGAACATTCTAAACTAAAAAAAAACAAATTTCAATAGAATCTTTTGTGCAAGGAAATATTATATGGATGTTTAAGGGTTCCTTATAGTACCATCAATGGTAATAAAGAACAAGTGTTTATAAGCAGATTGCAATGATTCCAGTGCAAAGAATTATTTTTAATGAATGTTGAAAAAGACCAAGGTAAAAATAGAAGCAGTGAATATGTTAAACAACTGACAGTAACTGACCAATTGTCTTTTTCCCCTTAAATTTCACTGTTTTGAGCTGAAAATATGGCACAATCCATGTGAATGAAAGAAGACTTGAAACATTTTACATTTTTGATATCAGGCATACAAATAAGAGTGAATGTGTATGATTTAAAACAGCTAAAATATAAATGATCCCTTGAGTAGAATCAAACCATTTCCTTCACAATTCTATACCTCTTTATAAGGGATTAAGGCATATACGTGTATAAAGGCATAGTTCACCCAAAAATGAAAATTCTGTCATCATTTACTCATCCTTGACTTTTTCCAAACCTGTTTGAGTTTCTGTCTTCTGTTGAACACAAAAGAAGATATTCTGAAGAATGCTGGTAGCTGGCACTTAATGTATCCATAGTAATCTTTTTCATGCAACAGAAGTCAATGGGTGCCAGCAACCAGCACTCTTCAAAATATCTTCTTTTGTGTTTAACAGAAAACAATATATATTCGTAAAGGTTTAAAACCACATGATGGAAAGTAAATCATTAAAATTTTTGGGTGAGCTATTCCTTTAAGACATTGCTACTGCCTTGCAAAAAAAAGACACTCACTCATACACTCCATCATTTTCCTGTTTTATCCTAAATAGTTGTCTTTTTTTTTCTACATTTCCTTATAGTCCCGTCAGACTCCTGAGGGCGAGTTTTTGCCTCTGGATCAACTTGAGCTGGATGTTGGGTTCAGTACCGGAGCCGACCAGCTTTTCTTAGTGTCTCCTCTGACAATCTGCCATGTGATCGACTCCAAGAGCCCATTCTACGACCTCTCGCTCAGGTCCATGCAAACAGAGCAATTTGAGATTGTGGTTATCTTAGAGGGGATCGTGGAGACCACCGGTGAGTTTTATGATAACACACATGAAGCATAAAATATGCTAAAAATTGGAATTTGATTCATATTATATCATTACCATAGAACGATATTGCTAATCTCAAGTCAAGCAAAGTTGAGCTTTATTTTTTGAAGAATGTCTTCAAAATAGTATTTTTGTCCCTGCTATGGATGTCAATGGTTAAAGGTTTGGAATAATCAGTGGAGGATAAGTAAATGTTGACAGAAAAAAATAATAATTTCTACACTAAAAAATGCTGCCTTCCACACAATTCATTCACGTTGTCTCAACACAAATTAACTTAATTGTTTTATGTTCAGGTGGTTCATTCCGCTGTGGCGACTTCAGATTAATAAAGGGACTAAGCCGAAAAGAAAATGAATGAATGAATGTTTTATATTCAATCCACTTAAATTTGTAAAAACAATTAAGTTGTCCCAAAAAAGCCTCAAGAATTGTGTCGATTCAGCTCATTTTAAATAAGTAATTTGAACAAACAGCAAAAATAATTTTTTGAGTGTATTAATGTCTGATAATATATATATATATATTTATTTATTTATTTTGTTTGTTTATTTAAATGTTTTTTCAGAAAATGACAAAAGATCAGAATTATAAATGTTTAAAATGTTTAAAATTTGTACTGATAGAAAACCAGGATTTAAAATCGTTGGTATTGTGTTGTCTAAAAATGAATATAAATATGAAAACGTGGTGCTATTTTATGGCAAAAAATGCTGCAGATGACAATATTTATATGTTAATTTGAGAAGAAATATTATCAGCAGACCAATTTTCAAGTATTCTATTAGGAAAACAGAAAAATATTAAACACTATATACTCAATACACACTATTTACAAACCATACCAGTTATATATATATATTCAATACACTCATCTTTTGTCAGTTTTTGTGTGTGCGCGTGTGTGTGCACTAGTGGAATATTTGCGCAGTGTGAAGGGCTTTGCCTTGTGCGATAACTGATGTGTGCTTCAGTGTGTGTGTGTGTGTGTGTGTGTGTGTGTGCATCGGTCTGCAGAAGCAAGTTTGGTGGTGCAAATCGGCTTTTTATGATATGAAAAGAATGAATGCTGGTGTCTGCTGCAGCAAAGACGGAAATAGAGAGAGTGAGACGTGTTATGTAAGAAATGATATACAAAGTTAGTCTTTCGTTTTGCTCTCTGCCTCCTGCTTCCGTAGTCTGGCATGCTTCGAGATTAAGCCACCTGTCAATCAAATCACAGCTCACCTTTACTTTCTCACCCTGCGGCATGAAACACACGGATCCATACGTGGAGAAAACGTCACACGCTTACAGTAAGAAGCAGCATTTGAAGAGGAAACGATCTGGAAAAATCACTGCAGCGTACACACTTTATGTACATATTCAATTAGGTGCGCACACTTCCATGCTTTGATTTAATTAACGCAATCGCGCATATATCATATATACCGTCCAGTCGTATTCATTGATGGCACATTCCGCCTACATAAAGTGAAGGGATTTGTGGGTAAAAAAAGAAAAGGAAAAAAAAATTATGTACAGTTAGTCAGCACTCTGTTCTCCCCATTGTGAATCAGTTTCCATAGCAACTAAATCGGCCCCTTCTTAAGCGGCCTCCATACAGTAAAGTCTCACCGGCTGTTTGAAGTGCACAGACCAAACTTGTGTTTATCAGCCTCACAAATCAAATACTAATTACTACTTATCAAATAATTCATTAGACATTTTTAATTATGCCCTGTAATTACGGCTAGGTTGATGTCATGTGCATGTGGGAGTACAGCACAAATTTGTTATGAGTGAGTGTTTGTGTGGGTGTGTGTGTGCTGTTGTCTCCTTCATTTGTAATCTTCAGGATTATAGTTTTTGTACACGTTTCTGTTTTTCATGTTGAGGACACTTTTCGCGAGAGCCACATCTCAGAGCATTTCGGAGAAGTAAATAAAGCAAAAGATGATCTTGAGAGCATGTTTTAGTGGAATTGTCAGTTTTAATTAAAAATGTTTAGACACAGCATGAATGCTCAAGCTGTTTAAAACCGGATGAATTCTGATTAGCTGTCAATCTTTTGTCATTCAATAACAAAAAAAAACAACATTTTGAAAGCGATTTCAATTATATGATTTCTCTGTGTCGTTTTTGTTATTGTTCTGGTGTGGATTTGTTCTTTTACATTTAAAACCTTTTTTTTTACTTTATCTGTATCATTGTGGTTATTGTTAACACTAAAGCCTAAACCTTCACAACACTAACTTCAACAACATTTCAACTTTAACATTCTGACAAATGCTGGTGACTTTACTGGCCAAATATATAGATGTTTTACCAGTTATGAAACTGTATGTGCACTATATCATTCATTCATTTTCTTTCGGCTTAATCCCTTTATTCATCATGGGTAGCCACAGCGGAATGAACCGCCAACTTATCCAGCATATGTTTTACACAGCGGATGCCCTTCCAGCTGCAATCCAGTACTGGGAAACACCCATACACTCTCGCATACACACACATACACTACGGCCAATTTAGTTTATTCAATTCACCTATAGCGCATGTCTTTGGACTGTGGGGGAAACTGGAGCACCTGGAGGAAACCCACCCCAACACGGGGAGAACATGCAAACTCCACACAGAAATGCCAACTGGCCCAGCCGGGACTCGAATGACCTTCTTGCTGTGAGGCGACAGTGCTAACCACTGAGCCACCGTGTCACCCTGTGCACTATATCATTTAATCGTGTTAATAAAACTGATACTTTATATATTTATTATTTAATTAAATGCAAAAAATTTAATCAAAGACAAATAATTATGATAATAATATTTGTTTGTTATAATGATAATAAATCTTAAGATTATAATATCATTGTCAATAATAATAATTCATTCATTAATTTTCCTTCGGCTTAGTCTCTGATTTATCAGAGATCGCCACAGCGGAATGAACCACCAACTATTCCAGCATATGTTTTACGCAGCCGCAACCCAGTACTGGGAAACACCCATACACTCTCGCATTCACACACACACACTCATACACTACGACCAGTTTAGTTCATCCAATTCACCTATAGTGCATGTCTTTGGACTGTCGGGGAAATCGGAGCACCCGGAGGAAACCCACAGATCATGTAAACTCCACACAGATATGCCAACTGGCCCAGCCAGGACTCGAACCAGCGACCTTCTTGCTGTGAGGCTGGTATATTATGAATAATAATAATATTATTCATAATAAATATTATTGTTGTTGTTGTTGAAGAACATCAGTAAAACTACAAAACAAATTTTTATATATCTTTTTGTTTTTTTCCATATATTATTTTGTGACCCTCATTTCCTTTCATAAATCTATTGTACACTCAAAAACAACACTGACATTATGGCAAACAAACTGCACAATTAAAATTCTTACAATATATATATATTTTTTTTTTGGTTTCTATCATCTTTACGGATGCTGGTTTTATGTCAAAAAATGACATTATGAAATGTTTTATATAATTTTTAGAAATCTATGTCAGTGAAAGTTCATTCATTCATTCATTTTCTTTTCAGCTTAGTCCCTTTATTAATCTGGGGTCGCCACAGCAGAATGAACCGTCAACTTATCCAGCATATGTTTTACGCAGCTGATGCCCTTCCAGCTGCAACCCATCACTGAGAAGCATCGATACACACTCATTTACACACATACACTACGGACAATTAAGCTTACCCAATTCACCTATACTGCATGTCTTTGGACTTGTGGGGGAAACCGGAGCACCCGGAGGAAACCCACGCCAACACAGGGAGAACATGCAAACTCCACACAGAAACGCCAACTGACCCAGCCGAGGCTCGAACCAGCGACCTTCTTGCTGTGAGGTGAATGTGCTACCCACTGCGCCACCGTGCAGCCTGTCAGTGAAAGTAAAATTATTTTTAGAAATAGAGATATTTGTTCTCTGTGTTACTATTCTAACTTTTTAAATTGACACACAAGGACTGTTTTTCTTTTTGTTTTGTTTTTGTTTTTTTTCAGTTTTTGCAGATTTAAACCATAGAGTTTTTATTTTGGTTATATGCATATTGCCATGTTGTAGGCAAACTGAAAACATTGTTATCATGAGCTGTTCATTGCATATTTAAGATAAAATCGGATTGCATATTTATATTACTATTATTATTATTATTATAGTGCAGTCTTTGTGATTTGATAATAAATCGCTGTTGAAACCAAGAGCTACATCCTAAAATTAACACTTGCTAAGACTAAATGAGAGTCTCCTAGGCAAAAAACTAGTGAGTAACACCGTTTCATATAAGTAAGACCAATTTTTCCTCTCATTTAAGGCTTAGCAAGTGTTTATTTTAAGATGTAGTTTATGTTCTTGGTTTGAACAGCTTTTAATTGTATTTTTTTGCGTGTAAAATGTACTAGCATTTCTCTAGCTCTGGCTCAATGGTTAGAACTGTCCCCTCACAGCAAGGAGGTCACTGGTTCGAGTCCCAGCTGGGCCAGTTGGCATTTTTGTGTGGAGTTTGCATGTTCTCCCCATGTTTCCATGGGTTCCAAGGGCATCCGCTGTATAATACATATGCTGGAATAGTTGGCAGTTCATTCTGCTGTGGCAACCCCTGATAAACATGGGACTAAGCCGAAGGAAAATGAATAAAAAAAAATTACTAAGAAGGGGACAACATAAAACTACACTAACATATATTAAATTGGGGTCAACTATAGATTTTAATCAAACTTTAAACTTTAAACGTCACATGTTTATCGAGTTGTGTAAATATATAATCCAATCTAAAAATCCAATCTGCTGACCAAAACAATGGTTTAATGGCTTTAATGGTGTCTCCGTTTATGTCTGAATATACTGAATTGTTCTCTAAATTTAGCCAAAGAGCCATTAAATAGCCAGTAATAGGCTTTTAAATGGCAGATACCCGTTGTGAAAATACCCCACTGTCAGGAAAAATGTACAAAAATTGCACCTTTAGAACAGCTTGTCACTGACGCAGTGCACATAAAAAGAAACTTAGTACCTTATCTACCCCTGAAAGGTGCATATTTCTAACTTGAGGTAGTATTATGTGCCATTAGGCTACTAATATGAACCTTTTAGTGAGATACAAAAATATGCCTTCGAGGAACAAGCTGTTATAACCCTAAAGCTATATTTTCCGTACTTTAGCATTGTTATTAGAGCATGTTGACACTAAAGGCATGTTCAACCATCTGTATCTTTCTTCCTGGACAATAACAGTGAAAACAGCTTTTTTGTAGGCTAGCTGTGCTCCTGTACAGAAATTGACTCATATTGAACCCATCCTGATAAATATTCTCTGGAGTAACAAGTGTGACAACTAATCCCAGCCCGTTTTCTGTGAGTCTCAACAAAGTGGCGCGAGGAAGATTTAGACATTAATGCATTAACTTCCTCCAAGCCGAGAAGCATTGACTTCAAGGCCAAGCAATCTCAGAGGAGCAGCCCAGAGCCATTCATTGCCCTCAGAGATAAACATGACAGCTGTGTCTGCGTTCGCATCTGTCACTTTATTTACAGCTTCCCACGTTACACTGCAGAAATGAGCCTTTAAAAATAGCTGAAATATTCCTGATACCAAGCAAAAAAAACTTTTGGTGTGTTAAGAAAATTTCTTAAATAACTATGGGCATATAATAGTATGAAATTTTGTTGTTGCGATAATTGCTGAAGCTTTTATTATGACATTATCTTAACATTGACGTAATATGCATGTATAATAACAAAAATAATTTATTGTATATAAATGTTTAAAGAAAAAAAACACATTTCAAACTAATTAAATTGCAAAAGTATTATAAAGTAAACTTAGTTGCTTTAAAGTCAGTTTGAAATCAAAATTTACAATGTTTATGTTGCTAGCGCACATCGTTAGTCTTAAGGTTAACAATTAATCCAGTTAATCCACTGAAAAAAAGGTTGTTTTTGGTAATCTTTAATTAAAGTCTGACCATTTACTGACCATCTTTGATGATGTCAGTTTGACGCTTCAGCCACAATATTCTTAACCACGCCCCTCATACCGTTAGTTTGCTATGAGGGAAGGATTCACAAAAAGAAATCCCCACCATACTCAATACTTCTGTTTCATTTGGAAGTACATCAACATACTGAATCAAAAGACTCAGCAACTTCCAGTTCATGAGGATTTTTAAAGAGCCCCTATTTTGCATTATAAATTGTCATATTTTGATTTTGGGGGTCTCCAACAACAGGCTAATATGCAAGGTCAAAAAACACTTTCATTGTCTTATAATATGCATTTATTTTTATCTAATTATCCCAACGACTCCCATATGATTCGTTCAGCGATTCATTTGTTCCCAAACCCCTCCTTAGCGCGAAGCTATTCTGCGCTGATTGGTCCGATGACTCAGTCTGTTGTGATTGGTCGACTGGGTTCAGCGCGAGAGAGAAATACCCACCACGGCTATGAAGTAGCAGCCAGAGAGTATGTGAGAGCCCAATGCAGGAATGCAATAAAGCAATGCAGTTAAACACCAGCATGTTACTCTACTCTTAACCCTCACCCCAAGTAATAACAACGACACACATTCAGTATTAATCCACACAGTGGCTAAAGTTGAACTATTTTGAAAACTGACGGCGCTGCGCGTGAGGAACAGCTGATGGTGGCCATAGCAACGACAAACAGCAAAGGATCAGGAGCACAAAACGCATTTAAATCGGTAAAGGAAGAAGCACGCGGCGCGTTTTCAACGTGGTTTTGGACACAATATGTGAATAGCTTTAACTTATAGTGAATAGATTTAACCTGAAAGATACAGTACAAGCACTGATCTATAATAGATAAGTGATTACAAGCCACGCGGGGCGATTACAACTTATAACAGACAATTAAACAACACATGTTTTGCAAACTACACAAAGACGAGGCAACAATTTTAATCACACTTACATGTTATGATCCAGAGGAAGAAGAAACTGGTCAGTTTCTGTTACTGAAAAACAGTTACTGAAAAAGTCCCTGTCTGACTTTAATAGCAAACGGCGAAGAATCCCGCGCTGCAGAGTAGGTTATTGTATCAAAAATCAGAAAAATGACAGGAACAAACACAGCACAAGGTTAACTATACTGTGGTGTTGTTGTGAAAATGAACTTTAACCCTTTATTCCCTGCAGCCGAATCTCCATCAGTGATCGTCATCTTCGCGTCATGATCAGTCCCGTGATCCTCAGCGCTCCGCTAGTGTCTGAAGTCAAATGCGCGTTCACATTTTAACGGATCTGGAACTACATATTTGGTTATGTACCGTATCGACGTAGATGCGTTCAAGCAAAAGATCCGAACCCAACTCGATTCATTAATTCGACTCTGAGTCAACTATTTCGCTAAAGAATCAATAGTTTTAAATACTGTGCACTTTCAGATTTAAACCTCAGCTGGATGTTTTAATTCACTTAGAGCTGTGCTACACACTACATGAAAGCTCATTTTCAAAAACCCATAATAGGGGCTCTTTAAGGCACAGTATATATTTTCCGCCACTAGATGGGGCATATTCACAACAAACAAAGGCGTACTTTGATGACACTGGGAGCTCTCATCTTCATTACATCATACGGGACTCCTGCACAAATCATGTTCATGGATGAGCTAAAGCATGACAACTATAAATATTCATTCATTCCTTTTCTTTTCGGCTTAGTCCCTAACTATAAATATAAATAAGGATAAATATATTTGCGTCACACAGACGAACAATGAAAACCTTCTTTTTAGTTTATGCTTTTCATTTAGCATTACCCCGTTGTAAGCAGCAGATGTTCTAAGTATGCTACTAATGCATCTGACCAGTGCATCTTTATTTTAAAATGCATTAATCTACTCACTATCCTTTGACACTCCCTCATTCACATCCAGCCGGGACTCGAACCAGCGACCTTCTTGCTGTGAGGCGACAGTGCTAACCACTGAGCCACCGTGCCGCCCAATTTATTAATCAAATCAAACGTGGAATAGAATTATTTTGCCAAGCCGTTTTCCAGGAGGGAACACAAAGATGCTTAAACTAGCACTGGATACTTTTCATTTTTATACTTCTATTTGTTAGCCTGGCTTGCATAACTTTCATGTATTTTATGATTCCTTCCCATGTTATAACCAATTGTTTTCTTCATAGTCATAATCTTTGAAAAGAGGGCTTATCATCAAGCAGTGCTTCTCCACAGTTGTGGTCTGAACTTTGCTGTTTTACATTCCGAATGAATTTGCAAACTATATCTTTATTGTTATCTTTATAGATATTATACTTAGTGTGAACAGGCCTTAAGAAAAGCCGTCGAAATGAAACGAGAACGCTGAAATACCTGCTGATGAGAGCAATGTGACATGAAAGCATTTGAGCTTTTATTATGTCAGTAGCTATGTTTCCATCCAAAAATGCAAATTAAATTATTAAATTTATCTGCAAAACTGGAATATCGCATAAAAGACGTGCGAATAAAGCAACGTTTCCATCCAGTGAGTCAAAGAGAACAAAATCGTCACTTCCTGATTAACTGGCACCAAATATCAAAAATAAAAATGGAATTTGCTGCGGTAGGAGACGCTGCGTGAATCTTTTCTTTATTTAATCAATTATTTGCACCTCAGAAGACAATGCTGACACGCAATGATCGTGTGGTGGGGTTTGAAGGCGTGAGATGCGGAGCACAGGCACTCTTGACAATTCTGGAGGTAATAATAATATAATAACACTAATACTGAAATGGTTTAGGCGTTTTTGAATGACCAAAACAACATTTCAGATGTTTTACAATGTGGTCAGCCTGCTGGTTTGTCCATTCACACACATTTTTATCATCACATGATCTCTTATAACAAAATCACATGACTTTGCGCATACTGGAATTTGTTCGGTAGAAGTGTTTCCATCGTAGTTTATGCGCATTTTTTTCTTTTTTCTTATCGAATAAAAAGTTTATCCTACTCAGTTATGCGCATGCGTTTTTTATGCACATTTTCAAAATTAATGGCATCTTGGCGTTTCCATCAACCATTTTTTATGCGCATATCCAAAATGCGCACATAAAAATAGGTGGATGGAAACATAGCTACAGTCAGCCCCTTCTGGTCATGATTACATTGGGAAGAAGCAGCGCTATTTTATCATGCTAAATTTATTTTAGGGTTGTATTTTGTGGTTCTATGAAAAACCAAACCGAAAATCGAGGGTGTCACTAGATTAAATATGACTTTTTCTCTGCATTCTTCAAAACATTTGGGATAATTTAAGAAAAATAACACTGTTCTAGTGGTTTTAAGATAATTTATTAAACAATTCTTACATTGTGTGCTTTAAATTACATACACAGTAAGAAAGAGCAACATTTTACAGAATGTGTTATGTGAATGTTAGTCAAAAAAACTGCAACTGAACTTTATTAGTTATTAGTTCCATTAAATAAAACATCTTTAACAAATAAAGCCTTATTGTTTAGTGTTAAAAAAAAGCCTATAAAGAATATTTTCCATCAATATCTTGGCCATATTGTTGGCTGGATTAACATGTAAAAATGTTCATGTTTGAAAATAAATAGCCACGTCTAAGCTTTGATGCGAATATAACAATATGAATATTCCTCAAAAGACATTCTAAGTAATAAATAATTATTCACTGCATTTTAAAGTGCTTATGATAACAATACCATGCATGTTCACTATCACAGTATATTGTATTACTGAATTTTGGCACATGTCTATTCTAACAATAAATCCAGCCAATTCGAATGGACTTTGAATATTGAAGACTGCATTAAAACTTGTGTGTGTTTAACTTGGCAGTCTGTATTCTTGGAAAGATACAACCCTGAGGTGTAAATTCTTCATGCAAAATATATAATCTTAAATGAATTAATGAGGTTTGCACTTTTGTTGAACTTTTAATCTAAAACCAATTACATTGCATTGACTGCATTCAAGAGTTATATTTTATCACTATGTGTGTTTCCAGGGAATGAGATTTTGACCTCAGGATTTTTTGCACTGTTTTACCGGCTGAGCTGCAAAAACACTGATTATGATATGGTAAATTAACAATATAAAACTAGATTGAAAATTAGCATTGCTTACATACATTTCAAAAGAGTGTATACTGCAAATGACACTTAATTTTAAAGCATCTTTAAGAGTTTTTTTATCTTCCATAATTATTTTCCATTTAATTGTTCTTTTTAGTGGCTCGATATTAAGTTTAAAGAGTTCTTAGGAACTTGTAAACATATTTTAGTGTGTTTTGCTTCTTTCATGGTGACTCAGTGGTTAGCACTGTCGCCTGACAGCAAGAAGGTTGCTGGTTTGAGTCCCAGCTGGGCCAGTTGGCATTTCTGTGTAGAGTTTGCATGTTCTGTGGGTTTCCTTCGGGTGCTCCGTTTTTCCCCACAGTCCAAAGACATGCGCTATAGGTGAATTGAATGAACTAAATTGGCCGTACATTCAAAAAAATGAACTTTCGCTATTGTTAGTTTTACTACACCCACCCTTGTTCACATTACATGAAACATAAAAGTAGCTAAATTAACACAAGTTAACTATGTTATTTCTACAGAAATTTAGTACTGTAAGCTTAACATTGTAGAGCAAATACTTAAAAGTGAATAAAAAAGTGTTCACCTTACGTATTGAAAGTTCATAAATCTAACATAACATTACTAAGTAAAATATACATATAACTAAAATGCAGTAGTGACACATCTGAATGGGTTGTATGTACTAAGAAATATTTTGTCAACTTTACCTGAATTTCTTAAGTTCATTCAACTATATTGTTGCTTGTAGAAACTACTCAACACACTTGCATGGAACCACTTGACACTCTTTTTTTATGTAAGTCCAACAAATCAGTTTTTTGAGTGTAGTGTATGAGTGTGTGTGTGAATGTGAGAGTGTATGGGTGTTTCCCAGTACTGGGTTGCGGCGCGAAGGACATCCGCTGTGTAAAGCATATGCCGGATTAGTTGGTGGTTCATTCCACTGTGGTGACCCAAACTAGAGTCTCTAAACCAGAGACTAAACTTGTTTCAAGACTTTTTTTTACTTTTTTACATAGCTTTTTTGTGTTTTACATAACTCACAGATTACTTGAAATACACTAGACATCTAGTATAATATTAAATGAAATGCCATAAGTACAAGTGTTTCAGTTGGCGAAGGGTTAAAGTATTATTTACCCACAGTATCTCAAGTAAAAACCAACAATTTACTGCTGCAGTACCTAATGCACTGTAGTATCTGCAGGGTTCCACACAATTCATTCATGCTGTCTCAACAAAAATCGATTAAGTTAATGTAACAAATTCAAGTGGACTGAACATAAAACAATAAGTCTCCAAAAACTCAAAAAATTGTGTTGTTTCAACTCATTTTAAATAAGTACTTTGAACAAGCAGGGAAAATACAAATGCAATTTTGAGTGTAGTGTTGCTGTTTTTTCTTCTTCTTTGTATATGGTTCAAATTATTTTTGATATCAGGCTTAATAAGCATTTAAAAAGCAAAAGTCTTCTATTTTTGCAGGCAAATAATCTAACTGTACGATATTATTTTAATTATTTTAAAATATATTTTACTAAATACATAAACGGGCTGATGAGTAGGCCCACACGGAAACTGCAGATTTATGCAGATTATTGAGCCCAGCATTCAAACTATTCTTTTAAGTATGTAAATATGTGTTAATATATACATTTATTCCATTTTTGTATTATTTGTATTAATATTATTGGATAATATGCAAATGTTTAGATGTTTTATACAACTTGTAAAGTATTATTTTCTATTAAAAAGTGGTTCTAAATGGATTGTAAACCTTAAAAAATAAGGTGTTTTTTAAGTCCTCAGCTATTTTCTCAGAATCATTCTATATAATTCCACAGATTTTTTTTTTTTTACAAAATTCTGTACAGAAATAGCAAAAACGTCTACAGATTCTGTCTGGCCCTGATGAGTTATGAACAGTCTTCATCCAAACCAGACATTTTAGATCATTTGGAAATATTCATTGTATTAATAATAATAATAATAATTCCTTACATTTATATAGCGCTTTTCTATACACTCAAAGCGCTTTACACATTGGGGGAATCTCCTCATCCACCACCAGTGTGCAGTATTGTTTATTCACTCTAGCTTATTTCTTTGGATGAATTGAGCGTGTTACAATTGCCCCTGATTTCCCTTGTTTCTGAAGTATTGAGCCATTATTACAAAAAAACCTCAAATGTTCTCTTAAATGTCAATGATTAGAAAAAAGTTATGTTGACTTTTTAAGCTAAAATATCACTTGAAGGTTATTTAAATACCAAATATTCAAAATAAATTCCCTGTGGTTTTAATATCTTACATTAAAAAAAAACGTCTCAAATAGACGTATCTTGTTTCGAAGGATATTAGGTATTTTAATGAAAAACTAGAGTTTTCTTTTCTTTTTTTGTGCTGTGTGGAGAGCTTCCACTCACTCTTATGCAAATTAAAGTGTTCTTTCTCAGATTTTCAATTTCAAACTTCATGGCGTTATGTCAAACTGGCTTCCCAACAAACTATGCAAAAAAACTGTAATGAGATTCTTAATTGTTTTGACTTGTTTTGACAAAAGAGCGTGTCTCAGATTTGCCTGTCTCAAAGGTGTCAAACCATTTTGATTAAACACAATCTGTACACTTCTCTGGAAGCCTCGGTGTGACATAACAATTTGAGCATTTAATCACTCTATAATCAGATAAAACATCTCAAATGTGTGCCTATTCAAGTGTATTATTTATTGAATGGATGTGGCGTCTGTGGCAGATTTTGTTTTACATTTTGTCAGATCCCTGATAAGGCAGTTCTTTTCAGTTAAAATGTCCAGGTCAAAATAATGGCATGGCAAATGACAGTAAACCATACCTGGATGGCCAGAGTAGGGTTATTACACTGAAAAAAGTGATTTCTGCAAAATTGTTGCAAACAATTTATATGGGTTGAGTTTAAACAAACAAATTTAAATTTAGTAATGTTCAACTTAATTTGTTTGTTTAAATTCAGCCCAAATAAACCACTTAACTTAAAAAAACGAGTAAATCCAAGGAATCATCTTTGAATAATTTTTTCAGTGTATAGCTGACAAAAAAAGGCGGTGCGGTGGCGCAGTGGGTAGCGCTGTCGCCTCACAGCAAGAAGGTTGCTGGTTCGAGTTAAACTGTGACTAAAATGATAACAGAATACATATATCAATTAATTTATAGATATATTAAAATAACTACAACTGAAATAAAAACTACACAGATGCATTAAAACGCCAAGAACATGCAGCAGAATGACTTCAAAATAAATACATTTAAAAAATGCTATAATAGCATAGCATTTGTGTTACGGCCAGCTCGCTCCTGACTGTACCATAAAAAGGATCACATACACAAAGGTATATAATGAAATAAACATTTATTGAAGGGAATAACAAAATATAACAAAATGTCTAGGGGCAACACAGTGGCTCAGTGGTTAGCACTGTCGCCTCACAGCAAGAAGGTCATTCGCTGTGTAAAACATATGCTGGATAAGTTGGCGGTTCATTCCACTGTGGCGACCCCTAATGAATAAAGGGACTAAGCCGAAGGAAAATGAATGAATGAACAAAATGTCTAGGGATTTGAAATAAATAAGAAATCAACTGAAATTCTCTCTACCAAATACAATGTTCTATAACACAAAAACATAAGACGGCAAAACAAAAGAATTGGAACAAAATGACCTCTCTGGGGAATAACAATCCACCAGAGGAAGTGCCATTCTTCACAAAAATTCTAATATACATATATATATATATATATATATATATATATATATATCCTCCACCCATAAATTAATTAATTAACAGTGACGTCACACTGCGAGGCCACCAAAAGGTAAGAGAAGGAAAGACAAGGTCAAAACCAACTGGAAGACACATTTAAATAACTAATTTAATTACAGATTGTTTTAATTAGTTTTAGCTTAATAAAAAAAACACTACTGAAACAGATCATCTAAAAACCTAAATAAAAATAGTATGCTAAATGAACACTGCTATGAATTCTTATAAATTACACTGTTTATATACTGAGCAAATACAAAATTAACCATTTCTAGTAGGAAGAAGTAGTGCATTGCCATTACTTGTTGACTTTTGTTATTTTTAGTGCCTGGCCTGTGGTTTGGGAGTTTCGGTTTTCTGTCTTGGGCCTTTCAGCAATGCGAGTAAACAGGGCAGCTCAGCGCAAGCATCCCAAGGGGCCGCAGCAAATCAAAAGGGAGGCACTGCTTCATCCCCCCAGGACCACACACTGTGTGTCAGCGCGATACAGGAGAGAATTGGGCCCAGCTGCATGGTCAATTACCGTTCAGAGCAGCCAGATAGTAGAGTTTACTGTTATCTCGCACCACAGAGAGAAAGGGAGAGTGTGAGATAGGGACAGAGAGGCAGTCGTGATGATAATGATGGTTAGTGCTATAGGTGTGTTAGCAAGAGCCACTAAAACGGACAGGAGGGAATGCAGGGAGAAAAAAATGAAGGAGAGAAAGACAGAGATGACAGAAGCAGGTCAGGCGGAGCACCTCTGTGGCAATGCAACCGAACACTTGATGACGGTCACCATAGAAACAGATTATCCCTCTTGGAAATATAAATTGTTCTCATAACTGTCAGATGCTGGAGTGTGGCGTACTATTTTTATTTTTTTTTCTGGTGGAAGCTAATGTTCATGAAACGTCCCTCCCAAATGCAGAAATGAAATTTGTCGTAATGGAGGAATATGGAATGATTATGTAAGCCCAAATCGGGGGAGAGGCAGAGCTCCGGCAGAGACCTCACCTTCCCCTCTCTTCCAGCAAACAGTAGAAAGCCTGTTAAATATTTCATAAGATGAATAATATTATGTTATACTGCTAAGCCCGGGATTTGTCAGCTCAGAAAGCCAGGATTTTTGACTGTAGTAAGGCAGGATAACCATGCCTGTGTTTGTGCGTGTGAGAGTGTGTAGGTGTGCGATGCTCGTAGGTGGCGACGTGAGAGAGAGAGAGAAAAAAAAAAGAATGATCTTGACTTTTGTAAATGTATAATGTATGTTTTGTCTTGCTGGGTTTTTATATTTAGGCCTGAGGTTGATAACGTGCACTCGGCAACTGTCTCGTTTTAGACTGCGCCAGCTTCCTTCTGTCGGGAGAAGCGTATGGCAGTCCCAGCACTTTCTGAACACCTTCATCCAGCTGCTCAAATCCCAGTGCAGAACAAAGTCCTCACTGTATCTCTCCTGCAAACATCGCAAATCTCCTCTCCTCTGGCCCTCGCTGCACTGAGGTGCAGAGGTAGACAAAGGATTGTAAAGGCTTTTTAGGTATCGAAGTTTCCATGAAGAATGTATAATGCCCACACAACCTTTGCATTGTACAAAAAGTTCATTATAGTGGAAAATAGGGTTGTGAACCTACACTGGTCTCACAGTTCGGTTCGATTACGATTGTCATGCCATTGATTCGGTTCGATTCAATATCATGATGCATCACAGTGCATTGACTATGCACTGCATCCTCAATTTTCAATTCCCTTCTGAATTATTAGCCCCCTCTATATTTTTTCCCCAATTTCTGTTTAATGGAAAGAAGATTTTTTTCAACACATTTCTAAACATAATAGTTTGTTCTGTAGACAATCGAAAAATATATATATATTGCTTAATGGGGCTAATAATATTGACCTTAAAATATTCTTTTATTCTTTTATTTAAAATTTCTTTTTTTATAGCCGAAATAAAACAAATAAAACTTTCTCCAGAAGAAAAAAGATTTTAGGAAATACTGTGAAAAATTCCTTGCTCTGTTAAACGTCATTTGGGAAATATTTGAAAAAGAACAAAAAATTCACAGGAGGGCAAATAATTTTGACTTCAACTGTATGTCAGTAAATACAAGCAGTCAGATACATGAACTGAACCTTTAATTTTACTTTGCTCAAAGACAACACACTTAAATGTATCAAACATCAAATAATCAACAACTCTCTCACCTCTCAACATAAGCTACTCACACACACAACTTGCCTAGCTCACCATAGTATGCTACTGCAACAAATATCATGGTCAGCACATCATAACCGGTAATTGTCTGTTACTAAACCAATACCGTATCGTCCTTATGTTACATTGCGATGCACTGTAGAAATAATTAATTTTGACACCACTTGTGAAAAAGTTTGAGTGTCAAGAATTGTCATTTACTCTCCGTTTACTTACCCTAAAGTGGTTCCAAACCTTTATGAGTTTCTTTCTTCTGCTGAAGAATGTCACATTTTGAAGAATGTTAGTAAACTGTATCCAGAGTAGTAAACTAATTATATGGAAGTCAATGGCATTCGTAAAAAAAATATATATTCTTTTGTGTTCAACCAATGTGGACAATTTTTTGACAGTTTTAAAAGACAATTTGAAAAGATTTACTACTAAAGTAAAGTTTTAAGTACTTCAATTGACCCTTCACGTCAGTTTGATTGACAGGCGATCTGGTCAATCATAACGGAGATATTCTGTGCCCCCGTCACTGTTCGCCATGCTTTGAGAGTAACATTGGCAATTAACATGGAAAATTGTGTAAATGTGCTCGAATGGAACTCGCAACACAGAAAGCAGGTACACAGAAAGGCTGAGCAATATACAATTTCATCCTTTCCTGAAACCTAGAAAAGTATATGAAATGAATAAGTTTGTGTGGACAGCCTTACCATCTTTCAATCAGTGGTGCTGTAACTTGCTGGAAATGCGAGGACTCATGACTGATGCACTAATCTGTTCTGTTATTGGACCGGCACAACCCGCATAACTTTAGTTTATAGAGATGTGACTTGAGATGTGGCAAAATAACCTGTGAACTACTTGAGGACTCAGAAGATGACAAGGGAGGTAACTTCAACTAAACTAAACCAAACTAAACTAACTTAAACTAGGCCAACTTAAACTGCATAGCCTGGAGACGCAGATAAACAATGAATTAGAATCAGAATCAGAATCAGAATCAGAATCAGAAAGAGCTTTATTGCCAGGTATGTTCACACATACGAGGAATTTGTTTTCGTGACAGAGCTTCTACAGTGCAACAGAATTACAGAGACAGGACAAAAAACAGATAATAAATATATTTAAAAAATGAAAGTTGTAGTGAATGCAAATATACAAATTGACAAGTGTATGTACAGGAATATTACTATATACAACAGCAGCTGTTATGTGCAAATTAGCATGTAAAATATGTTGTTAAATAAGTGTTTGTGTATAAAAAGTGTATAGCAGTAGTGATGTTTGTTCCATAATTACTATCATCAAGTGTTCATGAGATGGATTGCCTGAGGGAAGAAACTGTTTCTGTGTCGGGCTGTTCTGGTACACAGTGCTCTGTAGCGTCGACCAGAAGGTAAAAGTTCAAAGAGGCAGTGTGCTGGGTGTGAGGGGTCCAGAGTGATTTTGGCAGCCCTTCTGCTTGCTCTGGATAAGTACAGTTCTTGGAGAGTAGGGAGGATTGTACCAGTGATTCGCTCAGCAGTCCGAACTATTCGACGTAGTCTTCGGAGGTCGGATTTGGTAGCTGAGCTAAACCAGACAGTTATTGAAGTGCAGAGGACTGATTCAATGATGGAAGTGTAGAACTGTTTCAGCAGCTCCTTTGGAAGGTTGAACTTCCTCAGCTGACGAAGGAAGTACAACCTCTGTTGAGCTTTTTTGACAATGGAGTCAATGTGAGTGTCCCACTTCAGATCCTGAGAGATGGTGGTGCCCAGGAACCTGAATGACTCCACTGCTGCCACAATGCTGTCCATGATGCTCAGTGGGGGGAGAGCAGGGGGGTTTCTCCTGAAGTCCACTATCATCTCCACTGTTTTGAGCGTGTTCAGCTCCAGGTTGTTGTGACTGCACCAGACAGCCAGCTCCTTAACCTCCTGTCTGTAAGCAGACTCGTCACCGTCCTGAATGAGGCCGATAAGTGTGGTGTCGTCTGCAAACTTCAAGATTGTGACAGAGGCGTCCTTTGAGGTGCAGTCATTTGTGTACAGTGAGAAGAGCAGAGGGGAGAGGACACACCCCTGGGGGGCGCCAGTGCTGATTGTGCGGGTACTGGATGAGAATTTTCCCAGCTTCACCAGCTGCTGCCTGTCCGTTAGGAAGCTGTTGATCCACTGACAGACAGAGTTGGGCACGGAGAGCTGAGTTAATTTGGGCAGGAGAAGTTTTGGGATGATACTGTTGAAAGCCGAGCTGAAGTCAACAAACAAGATCCTCACATAGGTCCCTGGTCTGTCTAGGTGTTGCAGAACATAATGCAGTCCCATATTGACTGCATCATCCACAGACCTGTTTGCTCTGTAGGCAAACTGAAGAGAGTCCAGTGAGGGTTCAGTGATGTCCTTCAGGTGGGCCAGCACCAGTTTTTCAAAAGACTTCATGACCACAGATGTTAGCGCCACCGGTCTGTAGTCATTAAGTCCTGTAAGTTTGGGTTTCTTTGGGATGGGGATGATGGTGGAGCGTTTAAAGCAGGAGGGCACTTCACACAGCTCCAGTGATCTGTTGAAGATCAGGGTGAAGATGGGGGCCAGTTGGTCAGCACAGGATTTTAGACAGGCTGGTGTTACAAAATCTGGGCCTGGTGCTTTTTTCCTCTTCTGTTTTTGGAAGACCTGGCGCACATCATCTTCACTGAACTGAAGTGTTGGGGAGACGGGGTGTGGTGGAGGTGTTGATGGTGGTGTGAAGAGCAGTTCAGAGTGGGTGTGGGGTGTTTTCTCAAACCTGCAGTAAAACTCATTCAGGTCGTTTGCAAGTCGTTCGTTGTCTACAGTGCTGGGGGATGGTTTCTTGTAGTTTGTGATATTTTTCAAACTTTTCCACACGGATGCTGAGTCGCTGGAAGAGAACTGACTCCTTAGTTTCTCAGAATAGTTCCTTTTTGCCACTCTGATCTCCTTTTCCAGTGTGTATTTGGCCTGTTTATACAAGGCCCTCTCCCCATTCCTGTAAGCAACCTCCTTGGCCTGACGCAGCTGTCTGAGTTTTACAGTGAACCACGGTTTGTCATTGTTGTATGTGAGTTGAGTCCTGGTAGGAATGCACATGTCTTCACAGAAACTGATATAAGATGTTACAGTTTCTGTAAGCTCATCTAGATCGTTTGCAGCAGCTTCAAAAACACTCCAGTCAGTGAGGTCGAAACAGGCTTGTAGATCACGCTCTGTTTCGGTAGTCCATCTTTTCACAGATCTTAATACAGGTTTGGCTGTTTTCAGTTTCTGCCTGTAGGTTGGTATGAGATGAATCAAACAATGGTCAGAGTGCCCCAAAGCTGCTCGTTGGACAGAGCGGTATGCATCCTTTATTGTGGTATAGCAGTGATCCAATATGTTACTGTCTCTTGTGGGACATGTAACATGCTGTCTATATTTTGGCAGTTCGCGGGATAGTTTTGCTTTGTTAAAATCCCCGAGAATTATTAAAACAGAGTCCGGGTGTAGTTGCTCGATTTCCGTGATTTGATCGGCTAGTTTCTGTATCGCCAGGCCCGCGTGCGCGTGCGGAGGAATGTAAACACTGACGAGAATGAACGAGCAGAACTCACGCGGCGAGTAGAAAGGCTTACAGTTAATAAACAGTGCTTCTAGGTCGGGACAGCACATCTTCTTTAAAACTGTTACATCTGTACACCACCTTTCATTGATGTTTCAATTAATCTTTACTACCTCTGATAATTTTGCATTATAGTTTTGTCTTGTTCGAAATGCCACAAATGATCTGAACTTCCGTGGGGTTTGCGAAGGGTCAATTCTTAGAGGCTCCGTTTACACCTGATATTGAGATACTTTTTTGTCATTTCAATCAATAGTGGACAATGCTGAAAACAGAAGTAAATGGAGTCCAAAACGTTTTGACCACTTCCTGAGGTTAATTAAAATGCATTCGATTCAGATTGGTTGAATTCTTTTGAACACCCACAAAAAAACACCTACTCTGATTATTATGGGATGCATTGTGAGAAAATTCACCAAAATAAGGCCCTGATCAACACAAACAAAGGGTTGTTTTTTTTAAACAGTTTTTTTCAAATAGATTTGGCCGTTCATCATCAGGTTACTGAAACCAAAACTTTTTGAAAACTGTCAGGGTGAAATATATTGGGGTCTATTTAGTGGTGTAGCTGGCAAAATAAGAATTTTGGCTTGTCCATGCCATAATTTGCATTGTGTGACATCAGATTGTGATATCAGAATCTCTATTGTTTACAAGACGCGCATCTGCAATGACCGACGTAACCAAAATATGCCAAATGCCAAAGGCTTCTGATTGGCCAACATGACTTTATGGTCAGGAGTACATGGCCACCTGTTGCTTTTGCATGCTCTTAACAGGACAAAATCGTAAAAACACAAAAAACATACTTATGCACAGACAAATAGTTGTGCATGTGTGGACATGGCTTAAGGTAATCATACTTAACTGCATTGTGCCAAAACACATGAATTACAATCCAGTTGCCATTTGCATCATTTTCATTTATGTTTTACATTCAGTAGCGTTTGTTCAAAGCACTGAGCACTCCCTCGAAAGTGATGTAGAGCATGAGAAATAAGAGGGAAAGGTCTCAATAAAATCTAGTCACAAAAAAGACACATATGATCGTGTTAATTCCAGGTGGAAACAGTTGACCACCTGTAATTGGATTGCTGAAAACTAGTGATGCACAATATATTGTATCACCAGCCATACATCAGTATCAGACAATAAATGCTCATTTTTAATGTTATATGTATCTATAGACACTGACAATGAGAGTTTTGGTTTGTCCCTTCCACATGACATTACACAAGAGTTTACGACCTGAGGAAAGACAAAATGCTGAGTGTTTTTCAGCATTAAAAAAAGATGATTTCAGAGTTGCAGTTTGTGAGAAAAAAAGATCCATGCAGTTTGTGACTTCTGTTTTTTTAAATCAGGCTCTAATAATTATTTATTTGCCTAAATGTATCAAAACCCCATTTTTGATCAGCAATGTGTTTTGATAAGCACCTAATTAGCTTTAAATGTTATACTTCATCAGCTTTAAATGCAATTTTCTCAGTATTTAGATTTTTCTAATCATAGATTATCTGTTATATCTCAGTTAAATATTGTCCTATCTGAACAAAGTACACATCAATGGAAAGCTGCTTTTTTATTCTCCTTTTAATTAATAAAATAATAATGCACTTACATAATGCATTTCAAAAAACTTATAACAAGTGTGCAAATTATACATTGACGATCGAGGGGGTCAACTTTTTCAGTAATAATTTGTGTAATACATGCTTTAGTGAATCAAATTTATGAATGTAATTAAATTCATTCTTTCATTCATTTTCCTTCGGCTTAGTCCTTTTATTCATCAGAGGTCGCCACAGCGGAATGAACCGCCAACTTATCCAGCATATGTTTTACACAGCGGATGCCCTTCCAGCTGCAACCCAGTACTGGGAAACACCCATACACACTCATACACTACGGCTACACTAATCTAGTTCATTCAATTCACCTATAGTGCATGTATAGCACCCGAAGGAAACCCACGCAAACATGGGGAGAACATGCAAACTCCACACAGAAGTGTCAACTGACCCAGCCGGGATTCGAACCAGCGACGTTCTTGCTGTAAGGCGATCGTGTTAACCACTGAGCAACCATGTCACCGTGTTTTGAGGGATATTTAGTGACTGATTAGCTATTTTAGAGGTCACTGTTGGTCAAACTATAAATTATGAATCAAATGTATATTTTATTTATGTTATAATTTTTTTTAATGATTAACATTTAAGATACAGTTCCCCCCCAAACCCCTCTGTAATTCGCACTCTGCTTTTAACTGGTTTGTGGTAGAGGGTCACAAATATCATCGAGGGATATTTTTCCATCCCTACTAAAAACACTTAGTAATACTAGGTGGAAAAAGAGCCCAATACATTACAATTTCAGAAGTTGTAATAAAATTATACAAAACATATGTTGGTTATATTTTTTTTTTTCAAATATTGTATCGCATATTGAATATCTAAATATTTAGCATGCTACCGCATAACGCGTTTTTCTTCAATCTGTTGTTGCAGCGTGAACAGGCCTTTAGGGGGGAACAGCACTGGGAAGCTTTTTTAAAAAGTGTTCTGCATGGATAAAGGGGCATTCTCAGCTATTGTAATCCAAAGAAAAGCGCACCGCTCTTGTGTGATCAAGTATACTCCACGTCAAGCACGGTGTTGTTTTTCAGTCGACAATTGTCTTATCTCAGATTCGTTGCTATTGACTGATGTAGAACGGCGTGTTGCAAATCCGTTCGCTTGTTAGGGGGTTCATAAAAATGAGCTCTTTATAGTGAAGGCTTTGCACGCTTTAATTAAGGAGGGATGTTCGCTGGTGTGGGTGATACACAGATCTAATGAATTTCCCACAGATAAACCTCCTGTTTTCATGCAACCAAATGGACCGTGAACAGACGTTCCCGTGGGTGTTGCTTAACAGTAAATGCGCTTCTGTGTGTGTGCGTGTGCGCGCGCGTGTGTGTGTGTGTGTACGCACACTCTGTCAGTAATGCATCTATTAGTTTTAGTCACCCAAGCATTGTTGCGCAGTACACTCCTTTGAAACATATTTGTTGTTGCACAATGCTTGATGCACATTCATATTAATAAGCTGTTCTGCGTGTAGTTGGGGCTTAAAAGACACGTAATATTCAGCAACATTGTCAATCTGACTGCACAAACATTATTGGATGAGAACTGAATTGAGATGATGATTGTCTTCAGGAGAAATGAATTAGATTTGTTTCATAATTCATTAATTTTGCAACATTCATACTGTTAGTGAGCTAAATGTAATCCACATTTAATTACATCTAAGTAATGACACTTTTCTGTCTTTTGTAGATTAGTTTATTGCCAATTTAAACTTGTTTCCTAATTGATACAGTTTTTAACACTGAATTTGAGGCTTGAGCTTAATACAGAGTTTAAATCGGTTTCATTTTTAAATTTGAAATAATTGATTGTTATTTTCCTGTTTATTACCGTGAAGCAGATTTAAAATCAGCATTTTATATGTAAACACAGATAAATGAATTGTTTATTTATTGTATATGGGTTGTTGACGTGACAAAAATAACCGTAATTAGTACTGTTGCCGAAACTGTATGTTGTGACTGTCTCAAACATAGTTCAATAAATGACAGCTCTTATAAATTAAAAATAAAGTCATTAATAATAAGTGGCTATTTTAGTAAATGGCTATCTTTTTTCATACGAACATTTCTAAAAACATAGGAACTTAGTAAAAAATGTCACTGACATTTTTATAGTGTCTGGTGTGACACTATATGCTCATTTAATTAGCTGTAGGACCCAATTCAAGTGGCTAAAGCCCCTTGTAAAGCCCATGATGTGAACCTGTTCATTTTTTGTCTCAGTAGTTTTTTTAAGATATCTACTTTTTTGGAACCACTATTAAATTAAGTTTTGCTGTTCTTTGGCGTGACACCCCTATTTATTGAAAATGTCCAGCAAAAATATTATTCATAATAGTAATAAATAGCACTATATGAAGTGCTATATGAAGATGTGTCCAACAATAAAATCTCATGGTTATTTGTATATTATTAAGCGTTGTTTTTCTTATTTTTTGCTGTCACACCATAGAACATTTTATGGTACAATTCAGTAAAAAGTAAAAAAACAAAAGTGGAAGAATTGATAGTTGATTGATAGTATATATATATATATATATATATATATTATTCAATTCAATTTGTTTATTTATATAGCGCTTTTCACAATATAGATTGTGTCAAAGCAGCTTAACATAGTTCTAGTAAAGTCCAGATTTCAGAGTTGAAGTTCAGTGTAGTTTAGTTCAGTGTGGTTTAAATTTCACTGCTGAAAGTTTAAACACTGTAGAGCAAATCCACCGAAGCACAGCTCCACAAGTCCCGATCCGAGCAAGCCAGCGGCGACAGTACATATATACACAGTTGAAGTCAGAATTATTAGCCTTCCTGTATTATTAGCCCCCCTGTATACTTTTCCCCCTATTTTTTGTTTAACGAAAAGAAGATCAACACATTTCTAAACTTAATAGTTTTAATAACTAATTTCTAATAACTGGTTTCTTTTATCTTTGCCATGATGACAGTACATGATATTTTACTGGATATTTTTCAACATACTAATATTCAGCTTAAAGTGACATTTAAAGGCTTAACTAGGTTAATTAGGCAAGTTATGGTAATTAGGCAAATCATTGTATAACGATGGTTTGTTCTGTAGACAATCAAAAAAACTAATATTGCTTAATAATATAGACCTTAAAATGGCATTGAAAATATTTTAAACTTCTTTTATTCTAGCCGAAATAAAAGAAATAAGACTTTCTCCAGAAGAAAAAAATATATTTTCCATAGAAAATACTGTGAAAAATTCTTTGATCTGTTAATCATCATTTGGGAAATATAAAAAATAAAATAAAATAAAAAGAAATCACAGGAGGGCTAACAATTTTGACCTCAAGTGTATATATAGTGCTATATAAATAAAGGTGACTTAAGTGTTCCATTGACTGAATGAATCTGTTTCTTGTATTATCCTAGGCATGACATGCCAGGCTCGTACTTCCTACACAGAGGATGAGGTTCTGTGGGGTCACCGTTTCTTTCCAGTCATTTCTCTGGAGGAGGGATTCTTCAAGGTTGACTATTCGCAGTTTCATGGCACTTTTGAGGTTCCCACACCACCGCACAGTGTTAAAGAACAGGAGGAGAGTTTGCTGCTGTCATCCCCCCTGACAGCCCCCTCTCTGTGCCACAGCGCAGGTGGGGTTACGGAGGGCAGTGGCACACTGGAAGGTCTGGAGCTTCAAAGCGATGCAGAAACTGGCTCCATCAACATTGCAACCCCCATGCCAACCACCAAACTGCCTGCCAAACTTCAGAAGCTTACAGGGCGGGAGGCCCCCATTCGGGATGGAATGCCCCGCAAGCTTCTACGCATGAGCTCGGAAATCACCTACAACCTGGGCGACCTGCCCGTCAAACTCCAGCGAATCAGCTCGGCTCCGGGCGTGGCAGAAGAGAGGCTTCAGCCAATCAGTTCCATGCTGAGCCCCACAGAGGACAGACTGGCTCCCAAGCTGGGCTTAATAGGTGGGGCGGAATCCATCAGCCAATCAGTGACAGATCTGCCGCCAAAACTGCAGAGGTTGGCTGGTGGGGTCGGGGTAGGAGGAGTCGGAATCGGAGGACGAATGGATGGTCATCTGCCTCCCAAACTGAGAAAAATGAACTCTGAGAGGTTTACGGGCTTGAGTTTAAAATGACTTCTGCCCTCCTCTGAAACTGCAATTGAGTAAACGAGACATTCTATACTTATAGCAATTTATATATGGATTCAAATATTAGATTATTGCTAATCCTCTGCACAATCTGGCATGTTTTTACCACAAACAGCATGAAAGCAGAATTCATTTTCAACACTACTTACGGATAATAGCTACCATAATAATACTATACACTATATAATGACAGTTCCATATATCTTTATTAGCCTGTTAGCCAAACTTGTTTTGAGGGCTTGCCTATATTACGTATATCTTAAAATAGAATATCAATACAATTATCTGAATGCAATGTCACTGATAATCCTTAGTAACTAAACCTTTTTTGAAAAAGCCAATGGCTATAACCTGAGTTAGCCATTTGCCTTTTTTTAAGCTGTGGGTTGGTTATTGCGGATCACGATAACACAGCGAGAGATTAGTTACTGTGGTTTTTAGAGCTAAAGAATCAGGCGCTGTGCATTCATGGAAATGTAACAAATTTTCAGACGAACTGACTCAGGTTCTGTTTTTGTTTTGTTTTTTATCTATTGCATGATCTATCATTTCAGAGTCAAGCCAGATTATCTCACATCAAAGATTAAGCCTTAAATAATAGGAACCAAATGTGAAATACTAAACATTGTAAGCATTTAGTTTAGAAAGTGTTTTAAGAAGTGGCCACTTTTAAAGATTTTCTGAGCTATTTGTGGAATAATAAGGTTTTCACATTTGGCTTCTAATACTTAACTGACTTTATATATAATGTTTTGTCGATGATTGTTTTCTGGCGTTCTTTGTTTAAACTTGGTTGAACTATTTTCCTGACCTGAATGACTTGAGTATTGTGATGAGTAGGATTTATAAAAGTGGGGGTTAAAGCTATCGGAGACAGAAATGAGCACAATGGATGTGTTTTAATATTCTTTATAGATAAGACTTTGTCAACATTGTTATGGCTTTGTTTAACTCTTGTGTTTAAAAACCGAAGCAATAAGATTATAAAATGCAGTAGAAACTACTGACTGGGAAAAAATCTTGTACCTTATGTTACGTTAACGTTAAATGGTCTTACCGTTTTTTTCTAATTGTTTCTCTCAATACATTCAATTCTACTTCTGACAAATATTAGAATGGCTGTTGGAGTGGTTTATAATCCTGTAATAAATGTGTTGTGATGTGTAACAAGTCAATTAAAAACAGTAAATACTGAAGGATAAACCTCCACCTGAAATCACAAAATAAGTCCAAAATGAATCAGAGCTATGAGTGGGCCTGCCCATTTTTGACACATATAAGCTCATTGGTATTGGCAGAGGTCTTCCCCGCAAATAAAGCGGTTTGATCTGGTTTGACCCAGCTGTGTGGATGACTGGCAGCTTGCTGCCCGATGCTGCTCTTTGGTGGGGCTGGTTTTCTATAAATGCCCTGGGAGTTCTGTTCTATTTCTATGGAAGAAATATACATTTTTCATGCAGAGAAGGCTAACTTGGAAAAAATGGCCTGATTTTAAAGTCACTGTGACAATTTGACAGTCCTTATATTTTCTGGAATATTGTAGTATTTATTATAATTTATGACTGCACATCATTATTAGGAGTTAACCACCAAATGACCATGCCAACAAAAAAAAGTGGTATTCAAGTTGATTGGACAAACCACTTTTGAGTAACACAAATTTGTTGAAGATCATTGGACATTGGAAGATCACCACAATGGACGTGAGGTTATAACTCCACAATGCTTTATTCAGACCAAACTTTAGATGCACGTTAATTATGGCTCACTTTTGTGGGCTTTTCCACTGCGTTCCATACACCTATTACTTGATACTTTTTAGTACCACCTCAGGTGAGGTTCCAAGTGAGCCAAACCATTGCCAAAATGTGACGTATATACACTTCTGATTACCAATTGGTCCAAGAAAATCGTCATTACCAGCATCACTACCGATGTCATTGGATTTGTGACACAAGTATTGTATTGTTGGTTCACACGACAAGTAAAAAGACCTGAAATGACAGCATTTTGGTCAGTAAAGAGGTCCAGACGTTCCTCTTATTTTTAGTTAAGGAGTAGATCGTATGAGAGCTGGATGGGACAATCCGGAATCCCACCCAATTGAAACGCCACTAAACTGCAGTGGAAATGCAAACTGAGCAAAATCGGGGGAAAAAAGTAATGCAATGATCTCATTTATTATCAAACATATTGTACATTTTCAGCGTTTCGAGAAATAATGAGCGGATTATGACCAGTAATATCTTATGCGCTATTTCAACAGACATTTGATTTTTAAAGACAAGGTATTGTTGATATGAACTGTGAATTTCGTTTAACAAGTATTTATCCTACATCATTATAAATGGATAAATGGATGATCATTAAATATCCCACTTACTGTTTTACAGCTTAACTTGCATGTGTGAGAATATGAGCGATGATGGGTGATCTATATTACTTTAACTTACAGTATGTATAGACACAAACACCAATTTTACCAATCTTTTTTGTCTTTCTGTAGTCTGGTTCTGCTGTTTTCAGACTGCCAACTATAAATTTTCCCACATCCCATTGTGCATTGATGATGGTGTGAACCATTATGGGGATGGTAAAATTTATATTAACTTACTATTTTAATATTACCTTACTTTTTATTATCACTATTTAACTATTTTCCTCCATTTAAAGGGCTGAACCTCCCATATCTTGTTTTGATGTCCTTTAATAAGGGGGTCAAATCACCACCTGTAATCCGCACTCCGGTCATAAGACTTAATCAATTCCTTGGATCATCCTGAGAACATCAATACCAATTATGCCATAATCGGCTGAACTTCCTGCGCACTATTTTGAAAAACTCTTCTAATTTTCACCAAATTCTATGCTCTTCAGACCACGCCAGCTATATGGATTTTGTGCTGATAGATTTACTGCATCAATGAATTTGATGGCATGATGTCAAAATACATTCAAGGCTGTATTTCTACTATGCTTTTACATGTGCTGACAGCAAAATCTATTGGCCCCATTGCCACTTCACCCTGACCACATCATTCATTATCTAATTTATTGTCTCCCTAAGGAGAATTTGCTTTTGAGCAGTCAACATTACTTTACAGAAGTTACATACACGCTAAATTACAATCAATTTGGTCACAATGCCCAGTTATTATTAGCGACTGTATTCATTTTGTTCATTTATATTTATTAAGTCATCTTAAAACGTTTTTATTTCCTCACAGTTGCAGTTGGTCTAATTCTCTCTCCTATTCCTTGTTCCACATTCACCTCTATTGTGCTTGGCTCCCTCTAGCAACAACATCTCCTCACTTATAATGCCTTTACTGGTGCAAAGTGGGACAATCTGTTACAAACATGAGATAAACCAATAACAAACTACATCAATCCAATCAATTTCCTTACATTTTTTCTTGTTTAAGAAGCAGCTTCCATTTCATACTGATTTAAGAGTCAAAGATAAAAATGACCTCATCATTTATATTCTCTTGTGTGGTTTTAAACCTTTATGTGTTTCTTTCTTCTGTTGAACACAAAAGAACACAGGTTGCTGGCACCCATTGGCTTCCATAGTAGGAAGAAAAAATTCTGTGTATGTCAATGAGTGCCAGCAACCAGCATTTTCAAAATATCCTCTTCTGTGTTCAACAGAAAAAAGGTTTCGAACAAGTGAAAGGATTTTTTTGCGTGAACTGTCCCTTTAATCATTAGTTAATGCAATGTAAATAACAAAAAACGTCACATTCTTAAAATATGCTGCTCAATTATTGAATAAAAAACTCACTCTTGATTTAATGGAACTGGCAAGCGCCACAAAAGAACTTAGTAAGAGCTCACGTGTGCAATTCGCAAACTTTCATTTATTTATTATTTATAACGCTCGCCTTGAATAATAAAGCTCCTTCTGTAACAAATGGGCCTGTTTGTCCTCTCCGTGTACCCCAGTGGCTATGCGAAATAATGAGCTGTTTTTCTTAAGCGTAAAGTGTTTCTCCAGTCATAACTGCGAAAGTCAGCTTGAATCTGATACAGACATTTATTTATTTCGCCTCTCGGAACGAAATGAAATGGGGGTGTGAAGTGCGAAAGAGACAATGCGAAATGTGCGCGAGAGTTGCGTTGGATATACAAGCTGCGGGGAATCCACGCAGTTCACCGTTAAATGAATCCCTCGATACGACTTCCCTAAGAAACATTAACACATTACCTCTCCACAGGGGACCAATATCCTGAACTTCTGTCAGCAGGAAGCTAATTATAAAAAACCTGTGCGCCTCTGTGTGTGTTTGAAAGGGAGCTGGTGAAATACAGAGAATATTATCTTGTCACTAAATGTCAGATTCAGATGAAAAGAAGGGTTTGTGAAGGTCAACCTGCACTGCTTAAAGAGCATTATTGCCTTGACCCCGTTCATCTCTTCTGAGAGCTCTCAGAAGCTGCCATTCCCTTTTAATTTATTTTCCCCCGCAGCCCGATGTCAAACGCTCCTTATTTCGTTTCATCAGTTCCATACTTAGCTATTTAATCCCGTCCTATATAAGATTAGCTAGTTAATGTACTTTCAAATAACCATTAATGAGTTCCTAAATTGTTTCTGCTCTCTGATGGTGAAAATTAAATCCCTCTCATTTAAAGGGAACTTACTTTGATGATGGAGTAGATGGAGAAAAGCTCGTACTCATTAATTATGGATAAACAAAAGCGAATTTTTTGTTAACGACCTCACGATTAAATCTTTGCTGTTTTGTAGGCGATTCAAATCTCCAGACGTCTGGGTCAACGGTATGTGTTTGCGTTAGGTACATATCAAATAAAAATAGCAAAATTACCCATTATTTTCTACTTGAAATGCAGCAGATGGTTCACCTCAGATCTTGAAAATAAAGCGCTTGAAACTGAACTTTAGAACTGTGAATCAAAACCAACACATAGTGATTCAGCATGTACATTTAATAATGTTAAAGAGGTTTAATATGTATTAATTAGATTATAAACCTTACCATTTCTTGAGTGAGTGCATATTCTGTGCTTCTGAATGGCTGTATTTAAATTTCTGTCGTGTTTCGTCTGGTGCAAACAGCCAAATTGCTTATCACTGCAAATCTCATCACGTATCCTGTTGTTAGGACACGGGGTTACAATGTAACCTGCTCACCTAATGTTTACGCTCGTAATATTTATATCATTTGTTAAATAGTGGGTAGCACGATCGCCTCACAGCAAGAAGGTCGCTGGTTCGAGCCCTGGCTGGGTCAGTTGGCATTTCTGTGTGGAGTTTGCATGTTCTCCCCGTGTTGGCGTGGGTTTCCTCTGGGTGCTCCGGTTTCCCCCACAGTCCAAAGACATGAATAAGCTAAATTGGCCGTAGAGTATGAGTCTGAATGCAAGAGTGTATGGGTATTTTCCAGTGTTGGGTTGCGGCTGGAAGGGCATCCGCTGCGTAAAACATTTGCTGGATAAGTTGGCGGTTCATTACGCTGTGGCGACCCCAGATTAATAAAGGGACTAAGCCGAAAAGAAAATGAATGAATGAATAATAACCTCATGTGGAACTCTGAATCTGCATCTCATTTCGGATTCTGCTACTGTCCACCGGAGATCGCATTTCGGTCTCAGACACATGCTTTGAGTGCCTTTCTAAATAAATGAATGAAATATGCTGCTTTCCATCAAGGCAACCCGGGGTGCTGAAATATAATTGACTAAACTGGCATTGGGAGGGTTAAAATATCCAAAACAAAGACAGCATTCCGGCACGGAATTCCCATTTTCAAAGCAGAATAACTGACTTCAGCATTGGTTTTCAGATAAACAAGAATGTTCACTTAGCATGTTTCTTAAATATCTGCAAACATATTAAGGTATTTTTATGCTTTAGAAGAGTCAAAAACGTACATTTAATATGTAAGTAAGCACCTTTAATATGAAAACTGGGCGGGACATAGAGTGGCTCCTCCCCATTAAAAAAACAGCCAATAGCGTTTCATTTTTATCACAGCTCTGCCAGTGAGAGTGACACGCTCAAACGCATGTACCAATCCGCTTGTTAAGTAGTAACGTATGAAATGCTGTTTCAAGGTCCAAGCCGCTACTCATTTGAATTTTTAGTCATATCACACATTAAAGTCATTTTTATATAAAATCATGCTGTACACAACAGTCTCTGGACTTGCTGCATCACAGACACCAATAATATAACGATTTATTAAAAAAAATCACTTTCTGGTCATCGGATATTAGGTATGGATATATATATTCATTCATTTTCTTTTCGGCTTAGTCCCTTTATTAATCTGGGGTC
>CAIGQV010000919.1:4979214-5029917 GCA_903798115.1 Danio jaintianensis
TAACTTATGATTTCTAAATACTAATATTTAGTAGATGATCCAGCACATATATATATATATAGCGATTGTGATTTTCGAAAGTGTTACATCTCTTTGTAAATGTTTATTATTACCATTCGTTGAGTCTACCCATACAGTTTGATATAGCGCTTGGACCCGGAAGCCGCTTTGCGTGACATCACACTTAACAAGCAGATAGCATCTTGAAGGGGGCGGGACATGTCAAATACTACAGAACATTTGATTGGTCAGAAGATTTGATGAGAAACCGAAGTATGAGGTGACCTAAAAAAAAAATGGTGATCCATTTAATTACAAACTGCAAGCTTTAGATGTTTATTTCTTCTAAATGTGAATTTTGTCAATGTTTTGGATCATACTAGATTATAGATAACCGTAAAGGTCCCGTGAAGTGCTTTGAAATATGCATTTTTAATAGATGTTTGACGTAATCCCAACCGAAACACGAAAAGTGGGACATAGAGTAGCTCCTCCCCTTTTTTTAAAAAACAGCCAATAGCATTTTGTTTTTATCACAGCTCTGCCAGTGGGAGTGGGGGAGCTCAAGCCATCAAATGAAAAGCAAATGAGAAGCATCTTCAAGGGGCAGGGCATGTCAGACACTATAGAGAGCATTTGATTGGTCAAATTTGATGAGAAACTGAAGTATGAGGTGACGTGAATAAAACCATTGATCCATTTAGGTGGAAGTGACAAACTATGTTTATATCGTCTGTATATCTTCAAAACGCAAATTTTGTCACTGTTTTGGAGCACACTAGCTTATAGATATCTTAAAAACTAACAATAAGGATAATAACATCTAAAAAACTTAATAGAAAAAGATAATAAGATAGTAAGATAATAGCAACCCAATTACTTTTTCACGCCATTTCAAGCACTTTATCCAAAACCTAAGCACTTTTCAGATTAAAATTCAAGTGATTTCAAGAATTTCCAGCACCCGTACAAACCCTGATTCCAGTTCAAAAGCTATTTTACAGTTTAATTAAATTTACCCAGGGTAAAAAAAAACATCCCAAGCTACTTTCCTTGTGTAACTCTTGAGGTTGGCACGGGATGGCGTTTGCCACAGTTATATATTCGCTTAAGGGCGAGACAGACGTGAGGGCAGCATCAAACGGTAGAAAACAGGATGCTCTATTTGTGTGGATGTTCCCTGCAGGGACAGCGTGCTGTCTCATCTGAGGTATGTTTCAGCTGAAGTGTGCCATTTACCAGCTTGTTGTATCCGGGTGATGCACTTGAGACAGTTTGTGGCAGATCATCCATCCAATTTAGCACTCGATTGTTCTAGAGAAAGAATGAAAAGAAAGATGATTAGTTATTTAGCAAGGCCTTTTTACAGAATATATTCAGGCAAAAAGCTGATAGAAAATTACATGGCTAATCAAGCTAACTGACAATCATCTCTGAACAATTTTCTAATCTTTTCAGCAATAATGTTAAGATCATTAAAAAAATTGGTTACAATTTACAGTAAGATCTCATTTGGCTAAACATTGGCTAAATCAAGTAACATGAGCACAGATTTGTTAATGTGAGTTAATACAACTGTTAACTATTGGTACCTTTCAGTGTTGAGTTATAGCAAATGCTGAGATTAAGTATAATAGATGCTGTAATTTTCCTATTTAAAGCTTGACTCTAAAAATTAAAAGTTGCTATTTTCTAGGTTGATATGGAATATAAGTATCTGTACTCTCGTTCCAGTGTAATAATCAAGGAACTTTGCTGCTGTACCATGGCTGCAGCAGGCACATTGACATAAATACCAACTAGTGGTGCAAGTGTAGTACTTGGTGATTAGGACTATTTTTAGGTGCTGCATAATATCATTGCATCTGCTGTTAGTTTCTTGATGAATATATTCAAAATGGTAAAACTCGACTGTTTAACTCTAAGGGAGTTGTAAAATTTGCCTATTTTTTAAAAAGTGGAGTGTTCCTTTAACATCAAGGCTTTAACATTAACCAATAAACTTGTTACAGTGGGCAATTTAATGTTTATATACATTTAATCAGCTGTTAATTGTTCGTTCACGTTAGCCCAAATCTGAAAAAGTCTGATGAAGGGCCCAAACCTTTCGACTCCTGTTTCACGTCTGAATCAAAAAATCAATTCTTTCTCCAATCAATTGCCCTACAGATCCCCTGTGACTCTACATACACAAACTGCCTCTGCTCATGATGGTCATTTAGTTCAGTGGACCCAATTTGCAGCGATCCATAGCACTAACATTTTAAAAGCAATGACAATTTAGTTTAAAACTCTTAATTATGAGACTAATAGGAGTCATTGAAATCAAGGCTGTAATCATGAAAACATTTTAAATAAAGATATGAAATATGAAATAATATAAACTGCAATGCAGAAGGGTGAACCCATGCGACTTTGGTGGTTCAACTGTAATCATACGAAGCTCCAAAAACACCTTTGTGCAGCCAAAGAAAGTAAATATGAGTTTGCCTATATCTTCTCTGCTCTATTACAGTTGTACTACTGAAATCACATGAATATTTTGACAATGATTTTGGTTCCTTTTCTGGACTTTGAACATTTCAACACCATTGCTGTCAATAGAGGATGAGAAAGAGCTCTTTGATTTCATCTAAAATATTTGAATTTGTGTGCCAAAGATTAACGAAGGTCTCAAGGGATTGAAACAACATGAGGGTGAGTAATTAATAACAGGATTTCCATTTTTGGGTGAACTAATACTTTATATACACACAATGAATGAATAAATGAATGAATGAATGAATGAATGAATGAATGAATGAATGAATGGATGGATGGATGGATGGATGGATGGATGGATGAACTAAACAGGTAATTGGTGATACACGTGAAAACTGTATCATGCTGAATAAAGGTGAAACTGATAATGAGATAATGTGAGAAAATAAATAAGGGAAACTAGGGCCAAACTAAATGTGCAATCAAGCTTATAATTGTGACAAATTTCAACTGTTATTTCTATGCCTATGTTGCTATTACTGCTTGTTCTTTAATATCTCTAGCAGTCAAACTTCCATCTTACCTTACTCTCTACATTGATTTGATTGGTCATCTCAATAATTTTGTACATTGATGAGCGCTGTCACTGCAATGGAGACTACCAGCCTAAAAAATATAGTTTTAAAGCAGTGGTTCTCAATTCCGGTCCTCGGGACCCCTCACCCTGCAAATTTTGTATGTCCTCCTTACTTAACACACCTGATTCAGATCATTAGCTCGTTAACAGAGAGATCCATGAACTGATCCTTGTCTGTCAAAGAAGAGCAAACTTTGTTCCTAGCCATATCGGCCTAGAAAATAGCAACTTTTCTTTTTTTCCGTTGGTCTTAGTACATGATGTAACTGCAGAAGAGGCAAGCTTTAAATAGGAAAATTATCGAAACTCTTTTTTGAATTCTTTTGAGTGAGAGCTAATGGTCTGGTCTGATCCGATTCAATGATTTATGCTAAGCTAAAAGTGCTGATTGTCTAAATGGCTAAAATGAGCCTATTTCCACAAATAAAAGGTGACGTTTTTCTTTAAACAAGATTGTCATCCTAACAAACAGACCGCTGAGTAGTGGAGTCCAGCAGAGCACTGCAAAAATGTCAAAGAACGGAGGGACAGTTTGGTCACTTCTAGCTAAATATTGTATCAGCAAACTCCCAAGCCGCGAACCCACACGAAGGGTAGGCTACAGCACAGACACGAAGAGGCTGCTGAACGGCTAAAAAAGCATTTGGTTAGTGGTGTGAAAGAACCGCGTGGGTGTTAAGGGCGATCCATTTTCTGAGGCATTGTGCAATGTGTTCGCTCACCAGTTTACCTCGGTGCCTGCGGGTCAAGAGGCCTTAACGCTCGCAGATACGTGCAATGCGCCATTGTGCACTGGACCACTTTGATACTTACAGACGATTGCGCTTGGAGAAGCTGACATGTGGAATCATGGGGGCGTTAAACCTTGTCATGGCCTAACAGCAGCCCTGGCATATCTGGAGCCATAATGATAAGATCTCATCACTGTGACAGTTTATGCAACTGCCATTTCCCTCTGCCAGTCTCTCTATCCTCTCCCTCCCCTTCAGTTCTGCTCGTTCCCCTCACCCAAAAAAAGAAATAAAAAGAAATAAAAAAAACACGTTGAGAGAAACCGCCTTTATCGCATTTTCTCGGCACCTGCTTCAACAATTGTTATGTGGCAAACACGTCCGTGCGCGAGGTCGCAGTTGTCATGTCACTGGCCGTAATAACATCCATTACATCAGACTCAATCAGCGCGTCCCCGGAGACGGCAGTCCATGATTAACTGGTCTGTCACCCATCATTTGACGCGCCATTTGTCAGTATCACTGCGGCGCGTCGGGTAGGGTAGTGCTTCAAACTGAAACATTACCGCAGAAGGCACATGCTAAGATGACTGTGCTATGAATGTTTTAGCAGACGGCGACTGCAACGCTACAACAGAAATAGAAACAGCGCCAGAGTTGAAGGCAGCCAGGCAGGCACTTGGAGCGGGAGTACAGTATGGGAGCCGTTGCTAGGTAACGCCAGAGCCCCGGGCGCGCGCGCAGGAGCATCCTCGCGCCCCTCTTAGCGGTTTGTTAAAAGAAAATAGATTTGCATCAGCCCTGGTGTCATTATGAGCGGTATCGTCGTCACCTTGAAACACTTGTTTCGCGGTGAATGTGCAGACCTACTTCTAGCAGTGGAAAAATGATCCAAAATGACTTTTTTTTTTTTTACCCAAAATCATTTCTTCTTCACCAATACTTACGTGCACCCTGTCATTTAGTTTGTGAACGAATCTGCAGTTCTATATGAATCGTTCTAGGTCGTCCAAGCAAGACCCCCTTGAAAATGTACATTTTACAGGCTACTTTAACTTTTATGGATACATAAAGAGGCTATAAACTGTCTGCACTGCAGCACTGAGTAGTTCTTTTGTGATTATTATTGATAAGCAAAATATCCACTCCGCCAGTGCCTTTTCTTGTATTTATTTTACTACTTTTTTTTTTTAACACGGTAAAATGTTAATGTGTAGACTCGTTAGGCCTATGACTTTATGTGACCTGACCTCGTCATGCTGTTGCGCACTGCTATTCATATATCCTCTCCTTTGGCCTCATGGGACATCCAACGCACAGAAGAAGTATCTAATCCAGGTAATTTTTGCCTACCTTTTAAGGCTCAATCCCAAATGACACTAAACCCTTGTGGTAGTCCTCTGAGCCAGCACTTTCATGATGTAATGCCGCATTTACTGTCAATAAGAAGTCTGCTAAGAGCTCACCTCAATGTGGGCTCCTCAGAAGTGCCTTTCAAGGGTGCTTGTGAGCTTCTGAAAGCTAAAATGATGATTGGAACACAGTCTACATTCTTGTAGGCTTAAACCCAAAGTATAGACCACCCGCATTCTATGAAAGTCTGTGCACTCTTTGCATTACAAATGGGAAATATCACCCTTGGAAGGGTACTTCGGAGTAAAAACAATCATGACTGTCCACTTCGAAGGGCCCTTTGGAAAGAATTTTAAAGGGTACAACTGATGTACACTTTGGGCCCCCATGATCTTTTGCATCCATTCAGAAGGGTTAATCCCTAATCCCTTCTAAACTCTGTCACTTTGGAGAGCAAAGCCTTCGAGGGATTAGGGCACAGGGATGAGCGCTTTCGAATGTCTTTGTGGCTCAAGTGTGTCTGCAACACTGCAACTGGCCCAATCCCAAATGGCACATAGTAGGGAAGTATGTGATTATCAGGAAATTAGGAAACATTACACTTAGGTACAGTAATGACTTCTTTGAATATCAAAACTGACTTGAGAGAGAGAATCTTGTTCATGAATGAAATGTGTTTACTGGGACATTTCAACTGTTGACAATAATAAAAAAAGAAAAATTAAAGTATCATCTTTTGTCCATATTTTAGTCGACAACAAATTGGTTGAGGGAATCATTCAACAAATAAAAGCTAGCGTTTATTTGTATTTGAAGGGACAAACTGCACAGAATGTGTCACTACAAATATTAGGTAACAGATTCAAAAGATTTAGGATGACTGAAAACCCCTATCACTATTATCTGCATTGCAAAAGACTGGACCGTATTGTGTTTGGCGCCCTCTGCCGTTTAGATGAGACTGTGCACTTCTCAAGTAACCTTCTCATTGGCAAGTCCATAATTATATCGGTCATTAAAAGATTCCAGATTTAGCTTCTAGTTAGCAATTATACTCTGTTTGGAAAGCCAGCCAAACGTCCTATGAATCATCTCTTGCCTGGCCTTCTTAGGTTGCCCATAGAATAACATAATCCAGATATAGCCTTTTAGTGTTATCACAGTGTTTTTGTCGCAACACGAAACTTGCAAATTGCTGTTGACAGCACATCGAAATAATGAGTGCACACAAAGTCGTGGTCATAGCAGTTTTAATTCACACATTTCAAATAAAACAAATAGAATTTCTCTTACACATTGTCTACACACACACACACACACACACACACATCCAAGCACTTAAGTAACAAAAGTAAACGCATTGATACATAAAAATACCTTGAACAAAGAAGAGGACCATAACATTTTAATAGGTTATAATAAACTTTTTAGCTGACTTGATACATTCAGTGAATAAGTATAAAAAAGTATATGAGACAACCCTCGGTGTGCAAGGATATCTGTCAGTATGCCTGTTGGTAAAAGCAGCATTATCTGGTACATCGGCAATTTCATATCATCATTCATTCATTTCATAACGATATCGAATCAAGGTTAAACGTTGCTGTTTTCTTTAAAAGCTTAACTCACCCAAATGTAATTTCATTATATTGGTTGAATTCGATATACTGATATATAGAGATATTTTCTGACGTGGACATAAAAAGAGGCTTTCTTCTAAGCCTCTTTGGTAAGAAAGCATCTGTAAAGGACATGAAAATGCAAATGTAGACGTGGCATGACATGAGGGTAAAGGCATCATAACTACGCTCTTTAAAAGCCATAACAAGATAACTGACTATAGCTTATTTCCCACAACTGCCATCAGCTAAAGGTTTAACACATCGAACACTCAGAATTGAATTTTAACACCCTCATGTAACATTACAGTAACGTGAGAAAGTAATTACTAGCGTGATGAGTCAAAAACAGGCAGTAAATGCCCCTTTTTATTCTTTTCGGGAGTGGAGTTTTGTGCATTTACAGATTTTTTACTAAGTGTGTAATGTGTAACTAAATGTATACTTTTCCTTGATTTGCAATACACTGATTATAAAAGGTGTTACACAGCTTTTATGGCAGGCACTTACACTCAGAGCAAGACCCCATAAGTTTAACGGCTACTAAAAGCACAAACACCATCTGCCAAAACAATGAGCCATCACACGGGTACAAAATAGTGATACGACCATGACACCTTTTCCCCTTGTGTTTGCCATTGACAAACTTGCCCGTTACCTCTAAACAAGAACCACATTTTCACCACATTTTTCACTCATCGATAAAACTAGCTGTGCAGACTGCTACTCTATAAATATATTAAATATGCATTTAAGGATACAAGTGAGATTAATGGCTAAAATCCGACTATGCTTGCTTTTTCCAAGAAAGCAACTATTTTTTTAAGCCGACAAGGAAATTTATTGCTTGATGTTCTTTCTTTGTGAGGGAAAAAGATGCGGAGGATTGAAAAGACGAACACAATGACCCTGACATTTGGGGGGGGGGGGAAGAAAATCACCTGCAACATGATCCCTGAACACTGTGACTATAGCAAATAATTGGTTCTGCCTGAAGTTCAGGCCTGGTCCAAAGGTGGCGCCGGTGTACTACGGTGCGGCTGTAAGTCTGCTGGGATCCCATAGTGCTTGAACAGTGGGAGGAGGAAGGTGCTTGGTTTGGGATGTTGGTGATATGGATGTGGAGTGAGTCTGACTGCTCTGAGGCAAAGCAGAGAGGGTCGAACTGGGCTGACAAGGGGCAGAGGGTGTTGAAAGGCCCGTGGGCATCAGCAGACCGTCCGAGGCAATAAGGCTGTGAAACTGGGAGGAATCACTGAGGGGAAGAGCGAGAACGCCCCAAGAGCCGTGAGAGACGTCTTCATCTTTGCCAAGCGGCAGATCAACCAAACCTGCTTTAGAGTCCTCCATCTTGGCCAGGAGGTGAGGCTGCCTCTGTGTGTATGTGCTGTCTGTGAGATGTCCCACGGAGGATGGAGGAGTGAGGGGGGGCTGCGGTGACGGAGGTGATGGGGGGAAAGCGTCTTCGGAATTGGGGAGCAGACTGGGGTCCAGCTCCAGGCTGGAAAGTGTCTCAGCAGACAACCGTGCACTTAGTAAATCCACCACTCCACCCGGCATGCTACGACAGTCTACTCCTTCTACAGGACCGAGCTCGGCCATTCCGCTTAGACATGCAAGGGATTCTGGGTAGGAGCCCATGGCCTGCAGAACACGAACCAGTTCCTCGGCTTCCTCAGAGGTGGGCAAAAGCTCACTGTTCTTACCTATACAACAAACAAATATGAATATCAATTAAAAAACACTGAATATCAACTGACTATAAATAGATGAAGTGAGAAAAGGAAATTTGGACAAGACATAGAAAGAAGATCTTGTGAGAAAGATATATTTGTTTTATATATTAAAGGAACAGTTCAACCAAATAGGAAAATTCAGTTGTTAATAATATTCCCTCATGTCATTTCAAACTCCCTTTCATCATCTGAACACAAATTATGATATTTTAGATGAAATCTGAGAGCTCTCTCGTCCTCCATAGACAGCAATGACCCTTACTCATTTAAAGTCCAGAAAGGTACTAAAAAAACTGTCAAAATGCATCTTCAGTGGTTCAATTGGAATTTTATCAAGCTACAAGAATACATTTGTGCACACACAACAAAAACAATGACTTTATTCAACAGTTTCTTATGCTCAGTGTCATTATAGGGGTATATGTATACTCTGTATGTATACATATTGAGGAGTGCGACAAACAAGAGCACAGCGCTCTTGAAAGTGCATCCTATACTGACACTAAGGCGAAGAAACTTGAATGAATAAAAGTCATTATATTTGTTTAATGTGCGCACAAAAGTATTCTTGTAGCTTGATGATATTCCTGACTGAACCACTGAAGGCATATGGTCTGTTTTGAGGATGTTTTTTGGTATTTTCAAGCTGTTTACGGAGGATGAGGGAGCTGTCAGATTTAATCTAAAATATCTTAATAATAATAATGATTAAATTAAAAATGTAATTTTCTTTTTTTGGGTGAACTAAACTCTAATTGTTCTAAGCTGCACTTGATAACATACAGTGAAACAAGTGTAGTCTAATTCACAAACAGCAGACTCTATCTGATGTTAAATGGCAAAAACAAAAAACAAAGACATTTACAATGTTTTAAAATACCTCTTTCCAAATTTAAATGTAAATGCTTTTATAATTTGTGAAAATTAAGACCATACAGATACCCTGCCCCAATATTACCTTCAAAAAGATCAAAGTCCTGCAGGTCATCAGGGAGTCGAGGAAGAACATCAGAGAAATCCTCCTGATTCAACTCCAGATCATGTGGAATGTCACTGATGTCATTGGTGATGTCATCCGGAAATTCGTCTGCACTTAAATCGGGTGTTAAAGGGCTCCTGAAAAAAAGACAAACAGACAATGAGTGCATTCACATTCACACAGAATGGGTTTTTCCATTCCACTGATTTTCAACGTAAACATGCAGTTGATGAACGTACATGACCATTACTTTCGTAGCTTGCGTTTTTTAGATTCTATGTCAAGTTAAAAGAACTTCCACTTTTACACGCCAGACATCATTATCAAGTTCCAAAGCAGTAGACCAATCAGAAAAACTCGGATGTGGGACAATCGCTGCAAGTTTCTGTTCACAGGCACTCATCGGTTGTATCCGGATACCTTCATGCTGCACTATTTTTTTGGACAATCTGTTTGAATGAGCCCTTACAGACACACACACACACAGATGCAAACACACTGGGCTCTCACCTTATGCCAGAGGGCTGAGTGGGCAGGCACAGGATAGAAGGCAATGCCAGATTACCCTGGGGCAGAGCGGGAGGGATGGGTTTCTGAGGGCGCCTCTGTGCTCCTTTCTTGCCTTTCTTCTTATGCTTCTTACTGAGTGCTGGAGGCTTGGCTTTCTTCAGTGGCCTGTGCCGCTGGATCTGCTGGTGGTGGTGGTACGTTCTCCGGCTGATGTCACCTCGGAGGAAATTGTCCTGTAAAGTAGCATCATGGTTACATGCGTCATCAGCAAATGTGTCTTATGCAACGAAGGTTGTTTTTTTTTGTTCTCTCTCACCATTTTTTTGGCATGCTCATCACAGAGCGGCGTCTGGTGCGTGATGTCAAAGACAGGGATGGAACACTGAGCTCCATCTGCAAAGCGAGCCGTACAGCTTGAGAACAGCTGCTGAGAACGGTTCTGAAGGATATCTACAGAGAGACATTAAGGACACTACGCAGGGAATGGAGACAATCGCAAAACGTTTAAAAGTCACATTCTTCAATCCAGCCTCTCTCAATCCCTGAGGCTCTGCACTGGATGTGGAAATTCGAAATTCACCCAAAAAAAACAAAAACGATTGGCAAAGATTGCCTTGGTGTGTTTGAATCGCCGTACTAACAGCTTCAGATTATAAAAAAAATAATAATGAATAAATAAAATTCACATACTATCCATCCTCAACGAAATATTGACATACAATTGCATTTGCGATTTAGTTAAAGTTGCGATTCTCTTGCACATGTAAGGAAAGTACGGTGATGTGATCAGTAGTAAATTTACTCCAAAGGCCAGAGGGCGCTCTCAAGTCACGCAGAACAACCAAATATGCCCCGAAAAAACCCAGGAAATACCAGTCTATGGTAAATCTTTATAGCGTAGGATAAACATAAGACATAACTGCTTTAATTTGATTCAACGGAATTAAGTTCTTCTTTTAATTTTCCTAATAATAATGTAATGATGCAATGCCTTTGAATAAAGCATGCAACATATTTATATAATAGCATTCTAAGCAGTGACAGTGTAAGAAGACACATCATTTCACAGAAGGACTTAATTCAAACACTCGACTGAAGCTATGAAGTAACTTTTGACTAAAACATCATTATATGTGGTATTTGCACATGTTTTGGGTTTAACATTAGCAACATTTATCATCTGTACTCTAATATTGCCCACAATACATTGCGTGAACTCGATTAGAACTAAAAACTCTGTCAAGTAGAGAGGCTTCGGTAAAGTTGTTTGAAAGACTATTAATTAATATCTAACCAACTGGAAAATATTTAAAATAACTTTTTCCGTGTTATATTTCGTCTGCAACAATGTAAACTTATATAAAGATGTGTTTGGAGATTAACTTCTGAAAGCATATTTATCCAAAGACCTGAGGAGATTTCTCTGCATGAAAGACTCGCAAATGGCAGATGCTGCTGCATCTCCAAAATGGTAGGTAATTAAATATGTAAGAAAAGTGGAGGTGTCGAGATGATTGACAGGTCTCGAAGCAACATAACGGTCCATTAATGAGCAAGTAGTACGTTCCGAAGTTTGCATACTCTTCTGTTACACACTCAAAAGTATGTACTTTTTCTTCACAAAAAGAGTACATACTTTTAGAACGTAATGTGAATTGGGATACAGTGAATGTCACATTCTGAATGCAGAAGAACAGTCAAATCTGTAGGAGTTTTGTGTACATTGGAGTTGAGCGCTGACTCATTCTAAAAGTTTTGAGAGGATACGTTGAAAGCAGTGCCTGGTGAAGGGTAAGGCTGAGTTTCTGCAGTTTTCACCTTTCACAACAGCCAAACACAACCCTGAGTCATCTCCAGCCAACGGTACTGCAGTGCTGTGCGAGAAAAACACATATAAGGAAACAATTACTGCCACAGGAAAACTTTAATAAATGCCATTGTGAACGCTACGTCACTAGTGTAAATCTGATGTTTCATCACAATACGGTCTGATATTGAATTTCTTCGTAATACGATATTTGCAGATACTGCAGAACTTACAGCAATATGTGATCCTTCAAATCCTTCATCCACAAATATTCAAAAGTTCATTTTGGGATCATATAAAATACAGATTCATAGAAATGGCAAGATGCACAAACAATTGAAAATTACCATAAAAATTAATGTATCATTTTTTGTCCAATAAGAAAGCATGTGCATAAATTATCATGGGAAAAACATTACAGATTATGTGATACACAACAAAAGAACTGAAATTTGTGGCAGGATATCTTAACTAACCAGCAGATCAGTATCAATGCAAACCATTTCAAATGTTGTTTTAGTCCATAATCAAAATAGTTTGATTAAATGACCTCCTAGAACTGTCTCGCATGATTGTATTCCATTCCAAACATCTGACTACAATATAACATGACGATTGTTACTGTGTTTTGTCAGAGTCCTCTGAGATACAAATATTTTAAATAGGAAAAAAGCTATAAGCTTCCCCAGTTGCACATAATAATAAAGAGTAAATGTGAAAAGGGGTTTCATTATGATTTGATAATATTCAGGGGCCTTTGTTTGGTATCAATGTAAAAAGTACTTACAAATATATACAGTACAACAAATATATAGTACAGGCACTGTGAACTCCCTGAATACACTACCAGTGTTTTTAATAATTTTGAAAATAATGCACAAGAGCACTAATCAGCTGATGAGAGCTCATAATTATACGCATTAGATGATTTACAGAAGACACCTACCAAATGTCATTTTATGCTCAAGTGTCATTTAGCTTAAAAGTTTAGACCAAAAAACAAAACAATTGATGACATAATAAAAGACCTTTAAAGATTTAAGGATAACATTGCAGCCCCAAAATATGAATTAATTGTCTTTTTTCAACTTTGCAACTATCCTTTTACACCACAAGGACTTACCCATTTGTCAGCAATCATTTAAAAGAGAATAAAAAAATGTATTATCACTTACTCTTTTTTTATACAACAGTTCTGTTTGGTTCTTAAATCTGAATGGTTGATAGCCGTGCGATATTCTGCCAGTAACAGCACTCGTACCGCCTCTTCACCCTTCACCCTTGTGTATTACTCCGCCCACATACAGCAACAAGCAGAGGACACTCTACAGTTTGATAAATATTCCTGCTGTTGGGCAACATAATGTACTTTTGAGGCTTTTTTTAGTCGAGAATGTAGTTGTTTAGATTGCAACTATGCAGTTTATTTATAAGGATAGTGCCTATTTTAAAATATTTATACATAGAATATCACTATGTCGATTTATCTCTTTTGTATGTTGTAGTGCTGTGTTTATACCATATAATTGTAGTGTATTGAGTGTAAAATATGACTCGCATATCAGTAATGTGTGTTGTGTTGGCAGAAAGAAAGAAGAAATGCCTGCATGTGTTTATCGTTTTTCCTTATCGCAAACACAAGAGCAATCTGGTAGTGATTGCGGTGCTTTCTTTCAGGGTTAATTATTGTGATATCCCGATTGCAACAGAGAAATACTGTAGACTGTAATACTGTAGGGAGATATCTCTGTAGACTAATGGCATTTCATGCAGTTCAGCCTTATAATCTTAAAATGTCAGCAAAATCACCTGCTTTGTCTTCACTTTAGACAGTACGCTAGAGAATCATTCAAATACTAGCTCTAAAGTGACGTTGGTGAATTAGTAACGGCTTCTGCTGTTCTGACGTCAGCTGCAGATGTGAATAAATGGCGGAAGAAAGTAGTTTCTCATACAAAAGGGTTTTTAGACTCTCCGTGTTTGATTTTCTTTTTTATATACACGATTATGCCGTCGAACTGTTGTATAAACGCAATATCACACAAGTAGCAGTGCGATGTGGCTGTATATCAGCACTAGTGAGACATCCAACGCACGTCTCCCACCAGTGCCGATATACAGCCACATCGCACTGCTACTCGTGTGATATTGCTCATATATATTTTAATAAGCACAGATCAAAATATAAATGTGGTTTCATTTTCACATAAATATATCTAATGTTCTGATACTATTTTACATTTCGACATTTTATTTTTCACAAAAGCCTTAAAGACATTCGATATGCTTATTATAAAATAAATTTTGTAAATGTTATTTGATCCAAATCCCAAACTGACATGCCTCTACAAACTGATACTGCATTTATTTATTAAATATTTTTTACATTTTTATTAGTGTGTATTTACAATATTACAGATGTGACATCTGTATTTTACATATATTGCCATTTATAGTACTCGTTTTGTTAAATCCATCTCTGTGTATTGTTTTATCACTAATGCACATGTGTGTGTGATTGTTACCTGGAGTGTGTGGAGGTCACTTGATGTTGTTCCTGAATAAGCTGTGCGGTTTGGTGAGGTTCTTCTTTTGCTGCCTGCACTAGGGCTTTACGGAGAGCATGCTGGGATCTCCTCTCCCTCCTGAAGCCCCTCTGCTCCCTGCAAAGGTGCATGTGTTTCTGTCTCAGGTACGAGCAGAAGCCTGCCAAACGCTCAGCACGGGACCTGCTGCCACTGTCAGATAGGAAAGAGAAATCATCAGATCAGCAGTTTTTTAAAAATCCACTGGTGGGTTGAAGAGTGGAAATAAGCATTCAGGCCATTCCAGAAATTTGAAAACTTATGAAACTCAATGGCAACACAGTGGCTCAGTGGTTGGCACTGTCGCCTCACAGCAAGAAGGCATTTCTGTGTGGAGTTTGCATGTTCTCCCTGTGTACGCATGGGTTTTCTCTGGGTGCTTCGGTTTCCCCCACAGTCCAAAGACATGCGCTATAGGTGAATTGAAGAAACTAAATTGGCCATAGTGTATGTGTGTGAATGAGTGTGTATGGATGTTTCCCAGTACTGGGTTGCAGCTGGAAGGGCATCCGATGTGTAAAACATATGCTAGATAAGTGGCGACCCCTGATGAATAAAGGGACTAAGCCAAAGAAAAAATAATAAATGAATGAAATTCAATGAACAAGCGGTGGTCAATGTTGGTGGTCATAACTTTCATTTATATTAAAGAGGTAGTTTAGCTAAAAAGGAAAATTCTGACATTATTTACTCATTTTCCACTTGTTCCAAACACGTTTTAGTTTCTTTCTTCTGTTGAACGCAAAGGAAGATACACTGAAGAATGTTGAAATAAAACAGCCATTGATAGCCATCCATAGTATTTTTTGTTCCTACTATGTATGTCAGTGGCTGCTTTTTTCCAACATTCTTCAGAATATCTTGTTTTGTGTTCATTGGAAGAAAAAAAGGTTTGGAAGCACTTTATGAAAAAGAATTTAGAAAAATCATTAATGGTGTGTATCTTAAGACAAAACAATAGCTCTGATGTGATTTAACATATGTCAATATCTCAAACGTGCAGTTCAGTCTAGGACTAGTCTTAGCAACTGTCTGTAAAACCGGGTGTAAATCAGTTCAAATCAGTCTTATACTGACTTAAGACTTATCTTTCACTGAATAAAAATACAACTTACTGAACTGACATTTCACTTAAAAAAAAACGAATTATAAAAATAGATGCTAAATTTCACCTCAGCAAACTTACAACGGGGCAGCAAGATAACTTAAAATGCATTGAATATTAAACTTATTAGCCCTTGTGTATTGTTCAAATTGACTACACTTTCATTATGTTCATGGCTGTTTTTCCCCCATTGACTTTCATTATAATGACATTTTTTATTGCAAAGCCATGACACATATAATCATGCATTCTCGATTGTTTTGAAAAAATCCAATGCATTTTCCCAAAATATGTGTCAAAATAAGGCTTGTCACCAAAAATCATTCCATTTGCTGAAACACTGAGAAAGTTGTGGCCAAATTAAGACTCAAAATCACCCCAAAGTGGATGAAAACATCCCCCAACAGCACACAAGGGTTAGCAAATTACTTTCAGTGGACCATAAATAACCCCAAAACCTGAAATGAGATTTTCTACAGCAATATTACAGACATGTTTAATATTACTGTACTGTAGGCAATACAAAGAGAACGTAATCTAAAGCAACAAAAGTTTGATGTGATTTTGCTTCCTTTGAATGGAAGTTCAAAAAACTGTAAGTGCAATCTATAATTGGAACATAATTTAGTCACGTACAGAAAAAAGGTGAATATACATTCAGTGACACAATGAAGGCATAAGCATAATTCATAATTCAGCTTCTGAATCATGAATATTCGTATTCTGGTGTCACCAATGCCCAGGACCAAGTTTCAAGTCTATTCACTTCTACCATCTCAAGTCCATAAAGATTTTATCATTTTAATCACCATGTGTCTTAAAAATTGAAAAACGCTTTTCCATATATTGCTATAAACTATTGTAAAAGTATTCTGAAATGACTTCAGTATTGGGATATGTATTCATTTTTGACTTAAATAGTTTACTCCCCCTCAAATGGTTACAAACCTGAAAAATGTTGGAAACCAGTAACCATTGACTTCCATTTTAATACAAACAAATACCATGGAAGTCAATGGTTACCCGTTTCCAACATTTTTCAAAATAACTTCTTTTGTGTTCAACAGAAGAACCTCTAACAGGTTTGTGGTAAGTGAAGTGTGAGTAAATGATGACAGAACTATCCCTTTAAGTGTATCATTAAGACCTCCTGTAAACACAAATACCTCTATACTATAATGTGTTTGGCATTAAATAAAGTGGAGTATGGACTGTACCTTTCCTCAGAGCGCTTCTCTTGTAGTCTCTGGCACTGATATGACACTAGTTTCCAGTCTCCATCTTCCTCCTCGCTGTCTTCTGACCAGTCAAGCCCTGGAACACAAGCTGCGTTTGTCACGAAAACAATTAAATCCAACTTACCCTTTAAATGTCAAAATCTCAGGCCACAGTTACTTACCTAAATGTGAGTTCAGGTCTTGAAACCTCCCCTTGCGTTGGTCCATCAATCTATGTAACTTCTTCAAACACGGAGCTTGTTGTTGCATGGCAACAGCGCATTTTTTGATTAATCGACTTTGTGTGTCATCACAACATGGTGCCATCCCTGAAGCTGCAGGGACAACCTTTTTGTCTAAAGCATGATTAAGGTCCAGTTTAATCTTGTTATCAGTTGGATCTTTCGAGCCCTGATGGGTGTCCTGAAGACTTGATGAGGTTTTGAATAATGAACCTGAACGAACTGCAGGAGTTGCCGTGCGGGTGGAGGAGGGGATTATGGGTGTTTGTGTGGTTCTTCCAGTCAAAGGAGGAGGGAGACAAGCATGTGGAAGGGTCGAAGGAAGAGAGGAAGTTCTGAGATGGTTTGCGTCCACGCTGTGATCTTGCTGCTTATGTTTATGGTTCAGAGTTTGGCCTTCTTGAGGTTTCTTCAGGAATACACCACTTGATTTTAACATTTTTTCTTCCTTGCAAAAAGCAAAGGGATCCGCGGGAAGTAGACAAACCAGGGCAGGTGGAGGGGATGGAGGTAAGATATCAAGCCCGTTGTGGGTCTTCAGAGCCAAGGATGGAACGGTGATATTGAGGGCCAAAGACTCGATGGTATCTTGTTTCCTCTTTCGCTCCTTCTTGGGAAGGACACCCATAACCTGAAGGTGACTATTACAATACCTGTAAGACAAATACACTGCTTTTAGTATTCCTTTAACCCTTGTGAACTGTTCAAATTTACTAGCCTTTCATTATGTTCGTGGCTGTTTTTGCCCCATTGACTTCCATTATAATGAAATTTTTTTGATTGCATGACAGCATATAATCATGCATTCCTGATTGTTGGAGCCTTTTTCAGTTGGGAAGAGGTAAAAGTTTTACTGTTGATCATCAGTTGGCAGCATTAACCCATTAGATAGAACTGTGCTGGCTTTAATATGTAGTTCTTTGGGGTAAAACATCAGATTATAATGTTATAATGTGTGTGCATAAATACATGTTCTGAGAGCTGAGCTGCTTATTTTGGTTTTCTCAGACATCAAGATAAGTGCACAAAGGTCTCTCTTACTCACACACACTATACTCCTATATACACTATATAGAAGGCAAAAACTAAGCTTTTTTTGCACAACTGATAATCAACAGTAAAACATTTAAACTGTACCTCTTCTCAACAGGGAAAAACAGCAACAATCAACAATGCATGATTATTGGGTGTCATGGATTTGCAATAAAAAAAAGTGTCATTATAACGGAAGTCAATGGGGCAAAAACAACCACAGACATAATGAAAAAGTAGTACGTTTTCAAAGCATTTTCCAAAAATATGTATCAAAAAAAGATTTGTCACCAAAATCATTCCATTTGCTGAAACAGAAAGTTGTGGCCAAATTAGGACTCAAAATCACCCCTGAGTGGATGAAAACATCCCCAACAGCACACAAGGGTTAAACATGCAGATTATTTTCTTATAACAACTGTTATTCCAAAAACCTACTTGCGGTCGTGAGCCTTGGGTATTGGGTTGGTGCAGCGCTGGCTATTGTACTTGGCTACATATTCGCACTGCCTGAAGGGAGCAGTTCGGTCCTCGAGTACATGGCGGATGCAGAAAGCATAACCATTGAGCCTGCGCTGCTTGCAGAGCTTTGGACTGTATGAGCACAGAGGCTTGTGGTCCACCTCCGAGTAGTGGATGTGTTTGCCTTCATACATCCCAGGGCTGGAACTCTCCGGAACATCAGCTGATGAATTAACGGTATGTGAATGAGACACAATTAGGACAATAACTTGAGTACTTTACAAAAGGTCAACAGATTATTATATATGATGGGTGCCGACTCCAAATTTGAGGCTTCACATCATGAATGATTCTATCAAAGTATTCAAAGAATATGGTTAATTGTTTATATATTGATTCTGAGTCATTTAAAGTCAAACCAAAAATAATACCTTAATACTTGCAATAAACTGGAGAAAGAGATCATTCCAAATCTGACTCAAATTATATTAAAAAATATATTTTTGTTATTCATTTTATTCACAACTATATTCCTTTCCATAAATAGGCCTTTAGCGTATGGTGTTCTTTTTTTCTCTAACTATTTACAAAATCAAAAGTATGTGATATCTACACTTTAAATTAGATCTAGAGTTTAAAAACCATGTAGTGTACACCAGAATTTACTAGATCCATTTTATTAACCTCAATTGAAGGAAACTCCAGCTTGATCCTGAAGTTCAGCTAAACTGCATACTTTGCAGACACATGATAGTTGGTTGACATTTAGAGAGCATGTAAATCAAAACTCTCTGATTTGAATAGTAAGTTTCTAGCACTTACTAATGTATACAAAACCATAAAGGTTATGTCTCTATAATCAAAGTCGACCAGCTATAAAACCATGAACATAAAAATGACACACTTGCTTATCCAAGTCAAGTGACATTCAATTTAAAAGGAGCTTTCATTATATGCTAGAATCACCTCCGACATTTAACAAATCTGAACTCTGCGTTTCAAAGCACCCCTCAAAGCATGCAGTGTGTAGGTTACTCAGCATAAACAGCTCAAACCATTAAATATTAAAGTGACAGGAAGACGGGAAAGTAACCCGTTTCAAGCAATCAATGACACTTAAAAAAAAACAGCTGGTGTAAGCAGAGCTTTTAGCAGGTGAAACACTAAATCATAAAACGATGGCTCATAAAAGTGTTTGGGCAGAGTACAATACGTTTGACATGCAAAGCAACTTTGAAAACGCAAGGGGACGGTGGACAACCCGCCTACTACTCTATCATGTACTTGGGCAGCACTATCAGTTACTTTTGAGGCAAGGATTGAGCAAGTTGGGTGTAGCGCCGAAGTAACACTTTTGATTCTTTTTACGGAAAGATACGGTCAAAAAATGTAAAGCGGAAGAATGTTATTCTTTGTTGCGACGTAGAAACATTTCGGACGTATTTTGAAACTTTGTAACGTTTGTCTGAATACTTATTTAAGTGTCTAAGCCACTCGGGACCGATAATAAGCAATAATACCCGTCAACCGAAAATACGCCTCGTCGACTACCGTAGACGTTTGAAGTTTCGGGGTTCTTAAATTCGGAGTAGTTTCGCGCATTTGCGTTGTAATAATATTACAAGAGAAACTGGTATCCGATACACATTTTGACAACAAATGTTCCTTTATTTGTGCGTAATTGGTAGTTACCGTTGGCCTCTGAAACCTTCCGAATCCCCCCGAGTCGAGTAACGAGGCACCCGCCTTCCAGTGCGCGATAAGCGGGCTTCCGCCTTCACTTGAGTCCGATGCTTCCCGGCAGCCGCTCAGCCTCCGGTCGCTGCGGCCTGTGCTAAACAAGCTACGCTGATCTTTTCATACGGTCGACGGCTACTGCTCTCAACGGGGCTATTCAGCCTCTACCTATCCACTCTCCGCTAGCGGAATTACTTTTTAACGCATGCATATAATTTTATACGAATCCTACAGGCACATCTTTGTCGATTATTGAAATAAAACTAGCCGTACACAAGGAGAAGGGGGTGTTGGTTTAGTCATCGGATGCGAGGCTTCTTACAGCACAACTACAGGCACTGGGGGGACATGACAACAGCCAACAGTGCAACAACAACCTCTGCAACCATTTTGGAATTCAACTTTGTATGTTCATTGTCGGCTTTTAGAAAGATGACAGACATCGCAAACACAGAATACAGATTGAACATTTGACTGTCCGTCTGTCAGAAGTGTTCAGACCGGCGAGAAGTTTTATTTAAGCCGCACACATTGATTTTAAGTTTGAGGGATCTCCCCCAAAGTCTTTTCCGACAGCCTCCTCTTACGCGTCTCATCCATGCCTGGAATGACATCACCAACTTCAAATTCACTGCAATCTCACGTGCCAAGATAACATTAGTTTGTGTCCAATTTTCTTTCGCTGCTATATCAACAAATTGTTATCAAGACGACAAAGCTCGAGATAAAAACTCCGAAGCAGGTGTTAGTGGGAGCAAAGAGATTTATAAGTGTATCTGAAGGTTGCCCCCTATCAATCATCTTCAGTGATGTCAGCATGATCCTAAAACAGTTGCATAAAACTGTATGCAAAAGTGTTAGACATTAATAATGATCAAATGTTTCCATGCCCAAGAGTTAAAAATAAAATCATGATAAATCCATTCATTTGCTATTTAGTAAAATATAATGAATAAAAAATAATTCAACAACTACAGTTCTCTGCATTACACTGCACCTAAACCCATAAAGGGACAGTTCACCCAAAAACTCATTTACTCACTCTTTACTTGTTCCAAACCTGTTTCTTTCATCTGTCGAACACAAAATAAGATCTTTTTAAGAAAGCTGGAAACCTGTAGCCATTGACTTCTATAGTAGGAAAAACAAATGGAAGTGAATGGTTACAGGTTTTTAAGCTTTGTTCAAATTATCTTCTTTTGTGTTCAACAGAATAAAGAAACTAATAAAGGATTGGAATCACTTGAGGCTTTAAAAAGAAAGCATTTTTCTCCTCACATTTTCATTCTAGCCTCCAAATAAACAGTTTCCACTGCGCATGTACTATGAATACCCAGCGATGTAAATGGTGACAATAGTATATTGATATAATACATTTTTATTCATCATAATAAGAGCTTTCCAAAACAAAGCAGACCTCATTCAGATTCATCGTGGGAATGAAAACTTTACAACACCGTTCAAAGCCTATTTAAATAGGAGCACGTTTAATTAGGCTCTTGTGAAGCCCGTGCAAGAACACACAGAGAGCGAAGTATGCAGAAAATCAGGTATGTGCTCATTCATGTACTTGAAGAAGACTACTTTTGTGCGTAGTACTATGGACAGATTGGTATGCCTGAAAAGTTTTTAACAAATTGAGGGCTCATCGACTGCTGCTGCTCCCTCCGTCACAGCCTTCACACACTTGGCCATTGTCGGAGAAGCTCTGCTGATGGGGTCTGTGGTGGAAGGCAACCAAAGACAAAAATAAATAAGTTGAAAGACATACATTTGATTACAGCATTACAGTCTTGCATTAAAAAAAATAAAAAATAATAAAATGAATATATTTGTTACTCTACCTGTCATGTAGAAATCCTTTACTGTTAGCTGAGGAGGGACAAGAGGAGCTGCAAGCAATGACTGATTCACAGCCTGAGGAGAAAGATGGACATTACTGATCTGTTCAAACAGTGCAGATTTCAAATAAAACGTTGTTCTTGGAGTGGGAAAAAAACACTTACATTTGAAAGCTCATGGGCCTGTTTGAAATAATTGGCTTCCTCTACATCATCGTATCTCACCAGATTAGGAGAAACCTCAGCCAGCCTTCTCCTTACCTCATCCAGTGTGTCATACGGCAGCGTGACTCCTGCCAACTGAGTACACACAAAAAAAATCAACAACATAAGAATCTATACTCAACAACATGCACTTTATTCTAGAAGACAGCTCTATCTTATGGATGTGCACAATTGTGAGTTTATCTCTTTACATTTCTTCCCTAAATATCTAGATCTAGAGTTTGGAACTCATAATTGTAAGCTGTAAACTGCGAGTTAAAAATGTATTTGCGAGTTAAAAATGTATTTATTTTAATTATTTTTGAACAATTCTGTTTACATATAGCAACTAAAAAATTTCGTCTCAAATATAAGTTAGAAAGCATTTAGTTGTAACTTTTCTGATCTAACTACTCACAAAATATTTTCCCTTTTTCCTTTTTTTTGTTAAAACCACAACATTTTCTTATCAAACCTTATCTTACAAGTATAAGGTTTGATTTTTGCAGTTAATTTCTGATAATAAACCAAGTTCTGCCAAGGTATATGAACAATATAAGGAACAAGGGGTATATTGTTAAAGGGATAGTTCACCCAAAAATGTTAATTCTGTCATCATTTACTCATAATCCACTTGTTCTAAACCTGTTTGAGTTTATTTCTTCTAAAGCAGCCATTGACATCCATAGTATTTTTGGTTCCTACTATGGAATTCAATGGCTTCTTCAGAATATCTTGAAACTCATAAACATTTTGAACCACCTAAGTGTGAGTAAACGGTGAGGAAATTTAAATGTTTGGCTAATCTATCCCCATCAAGTACAAATAATAAAAGGTTTACCTCAGAAATGGCACGCAATATCTTCCAGTCCTCACGTGCCATACCGGGAGCAGTGACTGCCACCCTGGTCTGCTGGGCACGGCCCTCTGTGTTGACGTAGGTGCCAAACTTTTCAGTGTAAGCAGCGCCAGGCAAGACGACATCAGCAATAGGTGCACCTACATCACCATGGTGACCTGGACAAGCATTTGATGCCATTAAACCCAAACTAATATGACTGAATGCATGCTGCTCACCTTTAGATTGCGGCATATAACACAAAAAGTGCAACATTGTTTACTGACCCTGGTAAACGATAAAGCTATCTTTGGGAAGATCTGCTCTGGTGATGCATCCGGCATCAGCTCCCAGGAGAAACAGCACTTTGGGAGGGTTCTTCCGAATGGCATCAACACCAGGTTTATAACCCAAGTCCAGGGCTGCCACTTGACTGGCCACCCTACAAACGTGTATATGATAACATCAGATCTTGTGAAAGAAAATGGTCTACATACCCAATATCTTTTAATCACAGAGAACATCAAAACTGAGACAAAGTAGGCAATGGCTGACCTGTGCAGTACATTGAGAACCTTCCATCCCTCCTCAACACCACTGCTGGCCCGAGCATTTTGAGCAATTGTGGACACAGCCTTTAAGATGGCTGCCCCATCATCCCTCTGAAGAGCAGAGCTACCCACCACTACGATAGGCTTTTTGGCTTGGCTGAGGTCCTGAAATACAAACTCTAATTCAATAGGTAATTTCTGATAATGTCATTCTTGTGGACAATACATGACTAGTCAGTTAAAGCTAGTTTAATGGGTTAGTTCACCCCCCCCCAAACAAAATCTGTTATTAATTAAATCACCCTTATATTGTTTTAATCCCCAGAGACCTTCGTTAATTTTTGGAACACAACATAAGCTGTTTTAGATAAAATCAGAGAGCTCTCTCATCCTCCACAGACCGTAAAGGTCCAAAGAAGCTCAACGTTCAGAAAAGGAAGAAAAACATCGTCAAAACATTTCCTGTGACTTTAGTGCTTCAACTGTAATCATAGCAAGTTCCAAGCTCCTATTGTAAAAACAATTTTGTTATATGTCTTTTGCATCAGATTAGAGTGTTTACTATAAGAAATATGACATTTGCATTTTGCACTAATGACTAATGGAAATAGGTTGTATTGCCCGAAGTAAACTTGTACCCTGAACTGGCATTGGAGAGAACATATTGGTGAGCAAAGTTGTTTACATTTTTTTTTCTTTTGCAGCACAAGAGTGTTTATATGATTACAGTTGAACCACTAAAGGGATGTTTTGACAATGTTTTTGGTTCCTATTCTGGACTTTGAACATCTCGGAACTGTTGCCATCTATGAGAGAGCTCTCGGATTTCATCTAAAATATCTTAATTTGAGTTCTGAAGTTGAACAAAGGTCTCAGGCGATTGGAACAACATGAGGTCATTCAGAATTAGCAGAATTAGCATTTTTGAGTGAACTAACCCTGTAATGCTAACAAACTTCAACAACACCATATAATCTACCTTGCAGAAAGGATGTGTTCCAGCAGCAATGTCTTGCAGAACCTGTGTGGTTTCACCCAGATGGTTGTAAGAGTAGCTCAGATCCACATCATGACCCACCATGGCCACTTGGAGCTCATTATGCAACCAACTGAAGAATGGGATAAATAGAGTACAGCAAGGTGGAGTGAAGTGACAGTTAAAACGGTTGCAAACAGCACACAGTGGTTATACCTCTTGCGGATACGAGCATTGAAGAGAGGAGCCTCATAACGAGGGTTTGTCCCAATCAGTAGAAGAAGGTCACACTCCTCAATACCAGTGATACGGCTGTTCAAGAGATAATTGGAGCGCAGGTCGGATCTAAGGAGCCAAGAGAGCAGAATTAGTTTAAATGCTTAAGGAATAGTTACGCCAAAAAAAAGAGAACAGTCTGTCATTAATTGTGACAATTATTTTCTATCTTTAAAACCATTCATGAATATATTGTAAAAGTAAACCACTTGGAAAAGCTCAAATGTTCATGTTTCACTGGTGTCAAGCAAGACCGTATGAGCTGCTATTTCCATATTTAAAGTGCTGATGAATGTTTTATGTTAACAAAAGCCTAAATTAAATTTATTCATCAAGTGACCCCTAAAAACACTCTGATTAAACAGCTTGATTCATATTGATTACTTTCATAAACTTTAAGTTTGGGGTTTAATGAACGTAGAGAAATCTTTTAGGTTACATTCAAACTAGCGTAATTTTGCATTTCAAAGATGAATGAAAGTCTTTCAAATAATCTGGAATCATTTACTCATCTTCAAGTCATTCTAAACACATAAGAAATTACATTTTCTACAGAACACAAATGAAGATATTTTAAATGAAATCTTGGATTCTTATCACTCATGACCGAAGCTTCAAAATGTTAAGAACTCCATTTAAATTGAGTGTTTTAAAGCAAGAAACTTCAAAAGACATGATTATTTTAAAAGTTGAACAGATTTAATGTAGGCTTTTATTCTTAAATAACAAAAAAAGTGTCATTATGACTAAAATGAGGACAGACATTAGCTAGGTTTCCATCCAAAAATGTGAATGAACTTTATGCGCAAAACTGGATTATCGCATAAAAGATGTGCGAATAAAGCAACATTTCCATCCAACTAGTCAAAGCGAACAAAATCGTCACTTCCTGATAAACTGGAGCCAAATATCAACTGTAAAAACGGAATTTGAGTTATAAGATTGCATGAGAACATACCCAGCACCAGCCACTGGGAAGATTTCCTCAGTGCAGAGGGACTCGCTGTCCAGTTTGTTCAGTAGATCCTTCAGAGCCACCAGTGCCTCAGCGTCCGCCATCCCACCAGCAATAGCTCCAATCTCAGAACCTTTAACTCCCTGGAGCTGCAAAACATAAAATCACAACCGCTCAAATCTATTGTCTACAAATGTCATGGTGTATCAACACTAAAGTGATTCTAACACTTCAGGTTTATAATATGCAGTCACTCACTGCTCCAGCCACACGTGTCAGGACATCTTCCCAGGTGGTGGAAACCAGCTGTCCACTAGCATCCTTCACCATGGGCTGGGTCAGGCGCTGCCTCTTCAGCCCATCATAGGCAAACCTTAAAGATGTTGACAGCAGGCTAAGCATGAGTGTGTGTGAACCAAGACAAAGGCGTTTCATATTAAAGGGGTCCCATTATGCCCCTTTTTACAAGATGTAAAATATAAGTCTCTGATGTCCCTAGAGTGTGCATGTGAAGTTACCCCAAAAATATATTTTTTATAACTCTTTGAAACTGCCCCTTTTAAGCTTTCGTTGAAATTGTGCCGTTTTGGTGACTGTCGCTTTAAATTCAAATTAGCAAATTAGCATAACAGTGGATTAAAAAACAAACAAACAAAAAAACAGGACATTTAACGTTATCTCAGTGACAAAATGAAAATGTCAGTGGCTCAGAAGAAAGTAAACTTTGGAGACTACAGTGTTCATTAGTGCATCCTAAAACTCAGCATTTATAATGCCTCTTATGCCTCATTCACACTAGCAATGACTTTGTAGCTGCCTGTCGCTCTGGGTGGCGACGTAGGTCTACAGTACAGAGAATACAACCGGTCTCTGAGCGAGCTGAGAGAGGATCGCGTGAGCTCTACTGGTGCTCCTATTGGTTGTCGCTCAAGAAAGTCGCTCTTCATTTGCATAAAGTTGAAGGATTCTCAACTTTGTCGTGTTGCTCAACATGGCCACCTAGTTGCCAACGGTCACTGCAGCTTGCACAGATGGAGGTCGCCGGAAGTCGCTCACTCTCTGTTGAAATGAACGGTTGCTTGTAACTTTGCCGCTGCAAGTCGCTCGTACTGTGAATGAGGTTTTAGTCGCTGATACTGTCTTCAGTAGGTACAGTGCGAAGCACATACATTGCCAGCATATGTAGCGTCATGAAAGTTCTTACTGTACATTAACATTTTACTTACACTTTTTACACTACTTTTACACTATTTACATTAAAATGTCAGAGTAATTATGATGTTTTGAAAGTGTAATTTTCAAAGCTTTTGATTATATTTAACAGTCAAGTTCAAAGAACTTAAATAAAAAAATTATTGAATTCTGAAACACCGGTAATATTAATAATCTGAAATATTGATACAATATTTTAATAATATAAATTATAATATTTAACATGTTCTGTTTTTTTACAGCAGCAGAGTACAATTGTTGAAATAACACCATAAACAAATTTTGATCAAAATTGAATTCAAGCACTTTCAAGAACCTATGTTTGTTTTTAAGTACTTTCCAGGCCTAATTCAAGTACTTTCAAAAAGCGTGGGAGCCCTGCATAAAGAATGTAAATCAAAGTGTTTCAAAAGTGTTTTTATGAAGTGTCATTACAAAAAATAGAATTAATGTTTACCATTAGATGCTGGCTACAGTCACACACTGTTGCTACACTTAAGCTTGTTTAAACACCTTATAAAAGTGACTTTTGCATAATAGGTCCCCTTTAAAAGAGCTCATGCGCTCACCTGGTCTTGTCAGATATCCATTCCTCATTGACATCTTCATTCATACGAGGCAGAATTCTCATGACTTCACCACTTCTGGTGCTCACCACAATGTTGGAGCCAACAGCATCCAGCACATCGATGGACTCGGTCTTTCTGTAGACATGTGAGAAAAGCATGTTTAAAGACATGTTTAAAGAAAAATGCACACATACTCATCAAGCAACCCACAGTTAAAAGGTAGCGTAATTAAAAACTAAAAGATCAAATTGAACAAAAGGGCAAACAATCCAATCCTCGGAGAGTACCTGGTCTCCCAGGGTCTTGCAGTGAAGGCGTACGGTTTGGACGTCAGTGCTCCAACAGGACACAAGTCGATTATGTTACCAGACAATTCAGACATGAACATCTTCTCCACGTAGGTACCAATCTGCATGTCGTTACCACGTCCTGTAGTTCCCAGGTCCTCCACTCCAGCAACTTCACTGGCGAAACTGCAAAGATACAAATAAAAATATTTAAATTTTGTAGAAAAAGATGCAGGACCAGTGCCATTACCTTCATTGTGTAGAGCCTGTAATATAAAAAAATAATGAAACAGCTTTACATGAAATAAAAGTTAACATACATATTTTTGAGTAGCATTACATACAATATATGAGTCATAAGAAAGACACTGGCGAATTATGGAGCTCATACCCAAGGACCAAAAATACATGTTGATAATTATATGGCAAAAGAGGAGACGGAATTCTAATAGCTTGTATTGTAAATGAATGAGATCTTTATAAGAGTATTGCAGACCTGTATGTGTAAATGTATCATAACATAACATATTTACTATTATTGTTATTATTCATTCACTCATTTTTCTTTGGCTTAGTCTCTGATTTATCAGAGGTTGCCACAGCGGAATGAACCGCCAACTATTCCAGCATATGTTTTACGCAGCGGATGCCCTTCCAGCCGCAACCCAGAACTGGGAAATGCCCATACACTCACACACACACTCATACACTACTGCCAATTTAGTTAATCCAATTTACCTATAGCGCATGTCTTTGGACTACCGGAACACCCGGAGGAAACCCACGCGAACACGGAAAGAACATGCAAACTCCACACAGAAATGCCAACTGGCTCAGCCGGGACTCGAATCTAACTGTGAGGTGACAGTGCTAACCACCGTGCCACCCCATTATTATTTATTATCAAATAATAAATAGAGTATATACAGGAATCAAATTCAATACATTATACTTTCAATACTGGTAACATTGGCGACATTTTAACTTACAGTATATTTACTAAATACTGATTGTAAGAAAGAAATTCTAAACTAAAACATTATTCATATACTGAATAAAAATGCTAATCCAGCAGGTGGCCCCTAAAACAGCAGGAATAATGGTGTTGCCTTGGTTACTGCAGTAACAAAACAGCTTGATGTCAAATCTAGCAGGATTTTATCAAATTCATAAACGACACAGCATCCCAATACTCGCAGATTAAATTCAGGCAAACTTTAGCAAACAAGTAGGGTCAGTCGTGGTCTGGTGGTTAGAGAGTTGGACTTGTAAGTAGAAGGTTGTGGGTTTGAATCTCAGTGCCAGCAGACAATGACTGAAGTGTCCTTGAGCAAGACACCTTACCCCCGTTTGCTCTGCAGTGATAATTGGCCTCTGCATAATACTTGTAAGTCGCTTTGGATAAAAGCGTCAGCCAAATGACTAAATGTAAGTGTATTGTATAATCAAAAAATACACAAAATTGAATACCTTGTAAAATAGCATTTAAGCATTTCTTTAAATTGATTTCTCAAATTTTTATACTTTTTAAGACCCCACGGACACCCTGTAGTAATAAAATATAACAGAATTCAAATTAATGTTTTTTGGCACACAAAAAGAAAAATGTTTTTGTCCAAAAAAAAAAAAAAAGTCTTGCAAGACACATTTTATGCATAAATCTAACTTGAAGATTAAAGCCTTGTTCAGAATCTGCCAATTTAATTTTTGTGTGTATTTGATTGGAATCTGATCATATTTGCCAAACGTGAAATACACATTTTTATAAATCTGTTTCAAGCTGCGTTCATACTGTATTTTTTTTTTATGCAGCGTAAAACAAAAATTCAAAGGGCTATTTGTAGAAAACATGCTGAATGTCTTTGCAGAATCAAGGTTGTGCTATTGCAAAGTGCCAGTTGAGCACAAATGTACAATATATTACAAGTCAGCATGTTCTGCAGACTCTGCACACCTTTTCAATTGTTCGGAGAAAACGTGCATGCCAGAATCATACAGTTCTGGGCTAAGATGTAATAATTCAGTGCAATGGCAACATGATGTATTGCTGTCAAGTTGCTGTTGTTGTTTTTTTTTAGCGCATACAAATTAGATCTAAACAGTTGCGATACACAGTATAGAGACTCAGTCATTTAGATCATATTTCAATCTAATACACATGTAATTAGTTTCGAACCGACAGTGTTAATGTAGCTAAAAGGGATAGTTCACAAAAAAAATAAGAACATTTCCTAATCATTTACCCACTCAAGCGATTTCCTTCTTCTGTTATACACAAAACAAGATAATCTGAAGAATGTTTGAAACCATCAGTCATTGACATCCATAGTAGGAACTAATAATACTATGGACGTCAATGGCTGTTTCAGTATATCTTCCTTTGTGTTAAACAGAAACTCAATTTTGGAAAAAAAGTTGAGGATGAGCAAATGATGACGGAATTTAAATTTGAGGGTGAACTATCCCTTTAATAGACTTTCAACCCACCGAACACAACGGGTGCACTGTATACAGCGAGTCATGATTGTTTTGATGAGCGGCCCGATGTTCTTGTCTTCCACTGCCCTCTTGCCTTCAGTAAATCGGCTTCTGTCTGTGCCAAACGTCATCGACTGGTCCTGTATATCCAGCACAAAAACAAGATGATTAAAAAATGCATTAAGGATGACTCCATTTCCCAGTCTCTCAGACGAATGTCAACAGTGCTTTTCTGACCTGCAGATCACACTCTCCTCCCTGATCACAGATTGGACAGTCAAGAGGGTGGTTGGCAAGCAAGAACTCCATGACTCCCTCTCTATCCAAGACGAAACAAAAATACAAATAAATGCACTGAAACTCATGATACAAATTCAATTCATTTTTCTTCAATGCAGAAGTGTGCTCGTTTTTGCGACTGTTTTAGAACTTCCTAGTCATTTCTCCCATAGGCAACTGAATTGGAATAATAAATGACAGAAAACTGTCAAACTACTTACTCTTCAAACAAGTGTGTTCCTGACTATAAATAAAAAGTAGAATAATGTAATAAGAAAATATCAGTTTGCAACATAACAAGCTGTTATTTAATGTCTAAAAATCAATGGAAGTGAAAGAGACCGGAAGTCTGGAGCCAAAAAGATTCCAATACCTGCGCCCACTCGTATGTGAAGAATAAGGTCAATACCCATTTTATTTCTTCTGACACAGTGATCACACAAAATCTCATCTCAACACTTTTTATGAATGGCAACACTATTTAATATAACACTAACCATATTGAAATATAATTTAGAAAATATCAGGATTTTTGAGATTTAGTCAGTCTAAACCATTTTAAGGGTAGACGATCTAATTATGTGTTTGTGAAATAGTGATTATGTCAATTATTATGTTTTATATCCAAGTTTATGAAATGATTGCTTTTGTTTATGAGTAAAAAGATCAAATTAGACCTGTGGGATAAGATTGACATCCAAGAACTGGCACAGATTTTCATGGATTAGCCTACATTTGTACAATTTCTGACTTTTATTTTTTGCTATTAAAACCTAAGTGAGTGAAATCCTTTAATCTGCATTTACAGTGCTATTATTAAACTATGTTTTTTTCAATTTAAATAAGAGCAATTGAATATATTTTCAATATTAATGACAATTTAAAAAATCAAAAATCCTTAATTATATTGTAATAAAGTCATAATTAACATCTTGGACACACTTTACGTTAAGGTTTCATTAGTTCATTAGTTTCATTCACTTTACATTAAGGTTTTAACAAATTATTAGTGTACAGTATGAGATGGGATAATGTGCCTCCTTTAGGCCCCATTATAATTTAAGCTAAATTGCGTACCGAAGAACTAAATCATGTCAAAATAAAGTTAATTCTGAGTTTTTTCAGGATTTTAAAATGGCCAAAGCGAAGTTGGTATACATACTGTGTGATTTTGGTCACACTTTACAATAAGGTTCCATTGGTTAATGTTCGTTTATATATTTACTAACATGGACTATCTTGTACAGCATTTTTTTAATCCTAATTCAACATTTCCTTACTAACATTAGTTAATGCACTGTGAGACCAAGAACTATGAATTAACAACTTTATTTTCATTAGTTAATGTTAACAAAGATGATTAAATGATGTTATAAATGTGCTGTTCAATGATTATTCATGTTAGTAAATATATAAACGAACATTAACTCATTTCCAGTTTACTTTCTAGTTTACCAACTTCGCTTTGGCCATTTTAAAATCCTAAAAAACCCAGAATTAACTTATTTTGGCATGATTTAGTTATTCGGAACGCAATTTAGCTTAAATTATAATGGGGCCTAAAGGAGGCACATTATCCCATCTTACACTACACACAAATAATTTGTTGACAGCTTTGTGTGATTTATAAATATCTGTAAAGCAGGAGACAACACAAACCTGGCTTTACGTGTTTTCTCTGAGTTGGTCAAAATGTTCCATCCTTTCATGACTGGCATTGCACATGCAGCAACAGGCTGTTGATGAAGAACAAATGGAGAAAGCCGTGTATTTTGATGACAATCTTGAATATGTGTAAGCAATAATGTCATAATCATAGTGCGTTCGATGATGCATATTACCTTTGGCGCTCTTTCGATCTCAACCAGACACATACGGCAGTTACCAGCCACTGACAGACGATCATGATAGCAGAAACGAGGAATCTGCACACCAACTTTCTCACAAGCCTAAACACAATTGGAATGTGAGAATATATGAAATGAAAATGAAACGTACAGTTACTACATAAAATTAGGGCTAAGCAATATGACAAAAAACACATACAAGTAATCTCATATACTGACAAGTATCCTATATATAGATTGACCACATGTAAAGAACTATTTCTTTTATTTTATTTTTTTACATTTTCAAATATTTCGTATCATTATTTAAAGTATTAGGTATCAGAAATGTATTCATTCATATATGATCATATTTCTCACTTTATTTAGAACTTCTGGGAAAATGTTTGTTTGTTAAAAATGTAGAGATATAAGACACTTTTCAAAAACTGATCATTACAACAAGTCCAACATAAAAAAATAGATTGCTAAATAAAATGCAAACATTGTACTTTCAAGAGTGCCACTTTCTCATGATGCTGTTATTCATGTTTCTGTCGGGAAAATTCCCATAATGGCATGTAATATTGCACTTATATAAGGTATTACTGTAAACAATGCATATTGTGACACCACAAAATAAACGATAGAGCATAATATGAATTTATATACTTTTTATTTTGTCCATACAATATATATTGTCATATTGCATAGACCTACATCAAATTATTCCAAGGAAATGCCAGCTGTATTATTACCTGTAGTACAGTGGTTCCTGGCTCCACCATGACAGGTTTTCCATCTACAAACACTTCAACCATATTGCTCGCAGCCCGGACGGAGGTCCGTACTGTCATAAAAACAAGCAGATGTGAGAAAATGACTTACAAGACAATAAAGTTGCCTAGTACTCCTAAACAAAAAGCATCCTGATTTTGAAAGGCAAAAAGAAGAGATGCATAGTGCAAATTACCATTGTTAGCGGTGGCAATGGAGCCCTTGGAATGAGCTGCCAAAGCCCGACTTACAGCTGGAAAACGCAACATGTCGCTGTAGGAGAAAATACCAAGTGATTAGAAGCAAGTTGATCGGTACATTATCTAGGTTAACAATGGATAAACATGCCACTGTAATTTAAAATACAAGGACACTGCAGTAAGTAGCCAAAAAAGAATCCTAATAATCAGAACTGAGGTAGGAAAATAACATTATTAATTATAAATTAATCACACATTAAAAACACTACATGGTGCTGACACTGGCATCCTATCCTAAGAAATCCTATGATTATAATTACAAAAGCCAAAATTTTATAACAGCAATATAACAAATTGGTTGCACTCTAAAAAACATAAAGCACATATTTATAAATTAATATGTTAAGATTTTATCTTCATTAAAGGCAAATCAAAAATGTAAAAGCAGTACTGTTGACATTTCAATCTGTACACACACTGGTTAGCAGGCTAGCACTCAGCAGCACAGTAACGTTAGCTTAGTCAAGGACAGGGAGAACGTTACTGTGAATTACCCAAGTTTCGTATGCATTTATAATGCCCGCATTTATTCACAAAGCAAACGTCTATACAAAAACTCTCTCCACACTTCAGTCTAGACTAAAAGCAATATTTAAATCTCACCTTGACGCTATTTGGCCTTCTAGACCAGAACAGCTTTACTGCCGTAGGTTTGGTTATGAATGCGTACTCGGGAGATTTCGGAGACGGCGGAAATAGCCGATGTACATTTAGCGTTGAAAAAAATACAAAAACATTTTATTAGATTATTTTATTATAAATTATAACAAATCCACAACAAGTATATTAAAAAATATAGTTATATGTGATTTTTCTTACATTAACAATCCGTCGTATTTTGTTCACCTTTTACAATTATTCATCGTCATTTCCGTCCATAAAAGCGGTTGTTTCCTTGTCTTATGTCACATTAAAAGTCAACTAGTTTACATGTTTTACGGTTCTTACTAAGTCTGTGAAAAACGTGAGAAAATTATCTAGCGATTCTTATCGTTTATGAAAAAATTATTTAAAATATCTTACGCAAAAGACGGCCAAAAAATGTCTTATTTGTGTAAAAACGTATCCGTGTAGGAGGAGTCATGGCGTCAGACGTATAAAGACCATCTCACGTTCCCTTGTCGTTCCTTCGCTCTTCCTCCAAGCTCAGGACTCCACGTCTGCACACGAGGTCTCACCGGTAACTTCTCACAATGGGCTTTGGTGATCTCAAAACACCCGCTGGACTCAAAGTCCTCAACAACTTCCTTGCAGACAAAAGTTACATCGAAGGGTAACCTTTTTTAATGGTTTATTTATGAAGTGTTCTTCAAAGCCTCCCAACAACTATTTTTTTTTTTCCATATGCAGCTGCTGTAATATTAAAATAGCTTCTGGGTGCAGACCAAAATAATAGATTCTCTGAATAATATAGATATAAATTAAAATTATGGGTAGGTTGTGCGTGTGTTTATATATTATTTTGTTATATTCTTTGTATGCATGTACCCCTCCCCCAAATTTGAGGTGAAGTTGGTTTTATATTTACACATTTGGACTTTCTCCTTAATATAATATTTTCAGAAGTATTCTTTGCAAATTCTAAATAGGAAAATCATATTAGCAGCCAAAGACTGTCAAAGTACAACATTTGTTCAAAACAACATTAGCACTATTTATTTGACTGTGAAGTCATACTTGCATGCTATTTCTGACCGAATATTCAAAGTAGCATGATGGACAATATAGGGACTGTGTCACTGAACAAATGTGTGAATATAAAACAAACTTTACCTCAATCCTAAATTTTTGTAAGGTGCCACATTTGAATGCAGTGTATTGTTCATAAACCTGTAACTGCTCCTAAAGGAAATCCATATTAAACTTTTTTTTTTTTTTTTTTTTCTTTCTCCCGCTCACAGGTATGTGCCCTCTCAGGCTGATATTGCAGTGTTTGATGCTCTGTCCAGCGCCCCATCTGCTGACCTCTGCCATGCTTTGCGTTGGTACAACCACATAAAGTCTTTCCAGAAGGAGAAGGGCAGGTAACGTTCAATTGAATACTGTATTTAACATTTTGCAGGTACTTCCCCAATACATGATGATTATCCTAACACCATCTTTCGCCTGAGTGACTGATGCACAATTGTTTAATCTCTGATTGGCGTGGGAAATGTCAGACAATCTCGACAGGTACACTCTTTTACGAGGATTCAGTCTTTTCCTGTGTTCAGCCTTCCAGGTGTGAAGAAGCCTCTCGGTCAGTACGGGCCTGCCGGTGTGGAGGACACCACTGCAGCAGCTCCTGCCGTGGCTGATGAAGATGACGATGATATCGATCTGTTCGGTTCAGATGAAGAAGAGGTCAGTTTGGGTGCTGAGCTGATTGCGTTTTCACACACTTGCCTGGTCATGTGATGATTTATCTCACCATCTTTCGACTGATGCTGTGATGGATATCTTTTATTTCTGAATACCAGTTAGTAGTGTCCAACCAGTCACTGGTATTTCTGCTCAAAGCTAATCTTGGATTTCTTTTTATGTTACAGGATGAGGAAGCCGCAAAGATCAAGGAGGAGAGGCTTGCAGCTTACAACGCCAAGAAGGCAAAGAGTATGTGTTTTTTTTTTTTTTTTTGTTTACTCTTAAATCGTAAGCTGCTGGTCAATTTTGTATTGAGCAATTATGTTTTGAAGTGGGGTTTTTTATTTATTTATTATTTTGTTTTAATATAAATTTATTTCTTGTCCACCAAGGCTGAAATTTTTTTTTAAACTCTTTTGTTGGAGGTTGTTTGAGTTAAGGAACTTCAGGTTTAAAATGTACATAATTCAATGTAGGATATGCGTAATAGCCAGTGGCAAGCTTGCTGCTTTTTTTTTTTTTTTTTTTTTAATATATATATTTTTCAAGAATGGTTACTTTCTTGTAACAAACGAGTTAACCAGGATTTGCCATCATACATGAAGGAACATTGAAGGATTTTTATTTTTTAGTAAATGAAGGAATTTCACAATTACTACAGGGTTCCCATAAGTCATGGTATTTCTATAGTATCATAGTTTTAAAATGTCAATTTTAGACATTTTAAAGTCAGGGAATGAAAAAAGAATAATAATTCATGAAATATGGATTTTAGTTTGCTTTTTTTTTTTTTTATTATTTTAATTTTTTTATTTACAGCATCGTTTTATTCCTTTCCATCAACTGGTATTCACTTACTGCAATTCAAATGTAGTCACCAGACTGTACCTGTTAATTAAGTGTAACCTGTCAGGATAATATGCATTTTAGGAACGTTGACTTAGAAATTACCACTTCAATGAGGGTGTACAAGTAGATGACAGAAAAACAATGTTAAATTTGTGAATCAACTATCATTGAGCTATTAAATATTGGAGAGGTAGCACTTTGCAGCCATGCAACACTAAGTACTTTTAGATTGTTCAAAATCTGAGGTAAATTGTCCGTTGTTCTCATAGTGGATAAAGTCCAGCAAAATGTCTTATTTGTTTAAAAATATATCCGTGTAGGAGGAGTCATGGCGTCAGACGTATAAAGCCATTTTAATATCATGCAAAACACAAAACCTACCTTTTTTTTTTTTTTTTTTTTTTCCCCCTTCATTACAGGTCATGAAAATTCAGCTTTTTAGTCAGTGAAAATCTGAGAATTTGGCTTTGAGTGGAAACCCTGTTAATAATTTTAGATATAGATAGATAGATAGATGGATAGATGGATAAAAAAAGTGAGCATGGAAGACTTCAGAAACAAAATTGAATCTGAATTGTTGACTGGTAGTGCGTGTATACAAACATTGACTAGTTCAGTGATGAATTCTTATAACCATCTTTCGGCTGAATCTGGTGACTGACACACTCTTATCTGACATTACTAGTCATTTAATTGTGATCATCTGAATTTCATTTGTTTGCGTTACCATTGACACTGTCTTATGTCCTGTACAGAACCTGCACTTATCGCCAAGTCTTCCATTCTGTTGGATGTCAAGCCCTGGGATGATGAAACCGACATGGCCAAGCTTGAGGAGTGCGTCCGCAGCATTCAGTTAGACGGTTTAGTCTGGGGACAGTGTAAGTAAAAATTAAAGTTAATCTTTTGAATGCCTTTACTGTTAACTAAAACAGATTTTCGAAAGAGTCCCAATTTAGTTTCCAGTTGTTTTACTTGTCACTGTACTCTTGTTTACAGCCAAACTGTTGCCCGTTGGCTATGGCATCAAGAAGCTGCAGATCGCCTGTGTTGTAGAGGATGATAAAGTAGGAACAGACCAGCTAGAGGAACTGATCACAGCCTTTGAGGACTATGTACAGTCCATGGATGTGGCAGCCTTCAACAAGATCTAAAACCCCACAGCACAAAAGCATTAATCCAATAAAAGCACTTCAAATGCTTCGTTTGTCTGGTTTTATTTTTATTATGCACCAATTATATTCAACAACATGTGCCTAGTACTTTTAGGGTGAATTCTCTTACAAAGCTTTAATTATGAGGTTAGTCTAGTCAATTGTCTATATTTTTATATATGTTTGTTTTTCAACTAGTCAATTTGTTTTTATTTTTTTGCAAAGTTAAATTTTACAGGTTTGTATAGACTCTTTAGTCTAAGTTAGATCGTAATTTTAAAAATTTGAAGGCTTCGCATCACTATGGGAGCTCCATTACAATACTTTACAGTTCGCTATTTTTGTAATATTACCATAATTTAAACAATTCTGAATATCCTATAAAATTTGACGTTGAGGGGCGCGTAGAGTCTACAGCTCCATTGATTAAAATCCTCTTCAGACTTGTAGTGGGCGGATTCCCGCGCTTTGCTCTTACGTCACCACGAGCAGACCTGTGCTAAACACGGATACCGATGGGATCTAAGTGGAATAACCTCTGTAATCAGGTGCCAGCACGTCGAAGACTGCAGTATAATTCCTTATATATTTCGCAGATAATCTTAAAATGATTGTTTACATCGCGGTCCTGTTGTCACATTGTCCACGTTGTCATGCTAAGTGTCACTAGCTCGCTAAGTAAACTAGCATAGCTGGCTAGTAATACTGCAGTTCGTGTGTTGCTAAACAGCATAAGTTTGCTTAATCCGTGTTTAAAAATGTAAGCATTTTAAGAAACGCTTGAAGTGAACGCGGGTGTTTGTGTGGTAATATTGGGAAGCGCTATTTAAATGGCCGCGTGTTTGTGTGTAGGCCGGTGAATGTGTGTTTGAGTAGTTAAAGCTGGACAGTAAAGTACATTTCATTTTCATAAGTTTATTATCTACTTGTTTTGAAGTAAGTTATCATACCCTATTTAAGCTGTAAGCCGTGTTTTTTTCATCTATGTTTTATTCCTAACTTATTGATTTGTAGAAAAAGCAACTTCGTTTTAAGAGACTTTTTAAAATATAGTATTTTTTATTCTTGTTTATGTATACTGTATCTTTAGATGCGACTTCTAACTTACTACACGTGGCTGTATACATAAATGCGGTGATGTGACACGGAACGGAAACTCCTTCAGTCATCCTCTCTCCTCCATGTAGGTGAGTGTAAACATATTGCAGTAGATCTGTTCATTGATATAAGGTTTTTGTGAGCACTTTCCTATATACAATGCTCAGCATAATTGAGTACACCCCGTTTTGAAAAAGAATATTTTTATCAATTTCTCAGTGAATATAGGCAATGTATTTTGGTGCATTTAAACAAAACAGATTTATTAAACAGATGTATTTATTAAAATTGTATTCTAATCACCAAACATATTTAGAAATTGAAAGATAGTATAATTAAATTTAAGCAAAATATTGCAAATAAAAAAAATGACAACCTACAAAATTTCATTTTTTCATTTCATTTTTCAATTTTTTCTCTAGATTTGTTCCTCTTTTTTAAAATTTGTATTTAATATTTTTCTATAACTTATAAATTTGGGTGTACTAGTTTTTGGACCATTATCATAAGTTATTTTGTTAGATAAGCTCCAGATTAGGCTTCAGTACTGACTAATCTAATGTAATTGCACAAATATAATATTGTATAGCTTCCTATTAAAAAATATGAATTTAAAAGAGATTTGTGAAGGGTGTACTTATATATGCTGACCACTGTAAGTCGAAATTATTTGTAAAATACACCATACACCAGTACTTGCTAGTGATGAAATTTTGTTTCTGCAAGGCCCATAGCGAGCAAGTTTAAAAGGTAAACTGTAAATACACGTGAAATGCACGAACAGTGACGTAGTTCAAACAATACAGTGTGTGAAACATTATTATACTATGCAATGGTCTCTTTCTCTTTTTGTGTGTGTGTTATTGTGTAAAGACAGTGCCATGCCCTTGGGGGAGGGACCAAAGCCGTCTGCTAAAAGTAAGTGTCTAATCTTAGATTTATGAATTTCACATTTTTTTTAATCATTGAATCTTGTTAACATTCAAGAATGTGCATTTAATTCTAATTATACAACATTTTGGCACCGATTCGATTAGTAGAATCTTATCAGTGTCTGCTTAATTAATGCCACGGACAGGTTGTGAGACATATCCTTATTTCATGCATTATGAACAACACCATAAATAAGAAAAAAATAACTAAATAATCCACGGATTACATTAAATGTGCTTAATGGGAAGATAATGAGGAGTTATGGTTTTAAGATTTTAAAGTATATTTCTCTTTAAGGTATAGTTCACCCAAAAATTAAATTTTTTCACCATTTACTCAGTCTTAATTGGTTACAAAAAAATGTTTGTTGTTGTTTTTCTGTTGAAGACGAAAGAGTTTTTTTATAATGCTGCAAACGAGTAGTCATTTGTATGCATATTTGTATGATAAGACAGTTTGAAAGTGTTGGGTCACCACTGATGTCTAATGTAAAATATGGACCATGACGATGAGAACCACTGATTTGGAAAAGAATTTAAGGATCTGTTTACACCTATTAGGATGCATTTTTATCAATCTGATTACAAGCGGACAATGCCTAATAAAGGTGTAAACTGTATTTGAAACATCTTGAGCCTGTCTATTTTCAACTACTTTTCTGTTTTCAGAGTCAGTTGAAAATGCATTCAACAGGATTGCTTTCATAGTGAAACTGCTCATGTGGTAAAATGGACCAGCCAAAAAGACAGCTTCTTAGGCCTACTGACCTAATTCATAAACATTGCGGGATATGTTGTTGAGGCACACTAACCAGACTGCATTTAAACATCTCATTTTCAATGAAATCCTATATTTGGTTTGAAGGCAAAAATGGAAAAACACAATGTTCTCTTACCAGTCCCCATTCTAACACAATCCCACAGTGTTTGGCATAGTTTTGTCATTGTTTTTAAAAGAGATCAGTCTCATTTTGTAAATTCCACAAACTTAGTTTTAAATATTAGAGGGAAAGATTAGAAAAATGTATACATCCACCCAGACCCTTCCCTCAAAGAAATCAGGAAAATGTCCAAAAGAGACAAACTACAACACCAGGTTTTAATGTCTGCTCAATAGCTCAGCTTAATAGCACATTTATACAGGGGCTTAATGTTTTGTCATGTTGTAGATGCAGAGAGGCGTCCAGCTGACATATCCGGCAGGTGAGTTTGTGTGAAAATAAATTCAATATTTGCAGCAATCCACTTGCCATCTTGTTATTTATTCTCAGTATAAATTAAAGTACATTTTTTACATTTTAATTTAATTTGAGATTTTTTCTAATTCTTCTATTTACCCTATCTGCAGAACGCGTAGAGAAGAGCCTGTGGCTGGTCCTTCCAGCTATCAAAGACAGGGTTACTGCAGCTGCTGTCAAGTTCTCTACAATAGTGTGGAACAAGTGCGTACCTTTGTGTCATTTCATAATTTCTCCCTTTTATAAAAACTATTTTGGTCACGATATACAGTGGTGGAAATGAGTATCGAACATGTCACCATTTTTCTCAAGAAACATATTTCTAAAGGTGCTGTTGACTTTAAATTTTCACCCGATGTTGGTAAGAGCCAAAGAAATCCATATATGCAAAGAAAACAAAACTAATTAAGTTAAGTAACAGGGAATAAGTATTGAACACATGAAGAAAGAGAGGTGTAGAAAGTCAGTGAAAGCCCAGACAACAGGGCTAATAAAAGTAATATTAGTTGCTTCAGTACAACATCCACATTACCAGGATGATGAAGATGAAACCAGGGTGGACATTTCAGCAAGACAATGATCCAAAACACAGCCAAGGAAACTCTCAAATTCTTTCAGAGAAAGAAAATCAAGCTGTAGAATGGCCCAGCCAATCACCTCACTTAAATCCAATAGGAACTACAAAATAAAGATCAGTTGATAAACGAGACCCACAGAACCATCTAGATTTTTACACTCTGTTGAATTCACACCTGAGCAATGGATCCATATGAGGCGTCTTTAAGCTGCCATCTTCAAAAAAAAATGTATATAAAGTATTAACTGCATTTCAGTAGTTCGTTACTTTCTCCTTGTGTCATTCCATTGTTATTACTCAGAACTCATTTTTTCATATTTCTTTTTGTTGTGTTTTATATTTGGGTTTTTACCAAAATCTGGTTCAATTCCATTTCAGCAGCTCCTTTAGAAATTATTCCAAGGAAAAAAACATGATGTGTTCAATACGTATATTGCCCCACTGCATTTGTTAAGTAGTTCTATCTAAACAAAGCAATGCTTAATACAAACCACCATTAAGTATATATTGAATGTGAAACCCAAAGTATACTTGTTGGCATATACAGTCAAACGCATGCCCTTTCAAAGTATGCCTCATTTCATAGTGTGCACAAAACCATATGACACATGAGCAGCAGAGCGCTTCATCAGTCTCCAGTGTCTTAATCTTTTTTACCAAACATTATGAGCACTAAAAGTGTTCATTTACACATTTCAACTAGTTGCTGTTGCAGACATCTTTAAATCACCTTACACATTCACAAAAATAAATCAGTGTTTTTTCTGGCTTCAATAGTTTTTGTTGTGCTTGTTTCATGTTTTGACTGTAAAACACTCTGAGACACATTCTGTGTTGACAAGTAGTGCAATAAACAATTCAAAGTACATATATGAGCTGCATGTACATTATAGGCATGGTTACAATATCTGCGTACACTGTTATGATGAAATTGCTGTCACCCAGTATATGTGCAACCTGGTGTACAAGTACAAAGGGATTGTTCACCCAAAAATGAAAATTTCCTGTTCTTTTACTCTCCTGTTCATTTTCCCTCAGGCCTTTAAAGATGTAGGTGGCTTTTTTCTTCAACGGTAATTTGAATTTTTAGCTGAAACCTTTGTCCCCTGGTATCTATATGATGGAGGTTAGTGGATGCCATCACTTTGAGATTCCAAAAATACAAGTCTTCAAAACAAATCATAATTACTCCTGATTATGCAATTAGGTCTCACAAAGCCAAACCGTGTATGCACTGAAGTATGCGCTATGAGCGTCTTGCCACATAATGACGTATTTGTGGGCCTGTCCTCTCTCTCTCTCTCTCTGCGGTCAAGAAACACATCATTATGGACCACGACTCTTAGTGCATACTTCAGATTACATGCTCTGAGATGTTTGCCCAGGCTGTGAATAGCAGGTAATAAAATTGCAGCGAGCAATCATTTCACTTCGTAAGACCTCAGTGCATCGTGAGTAGCTACTGGTAATAATTATGATTTGTTTTGCATACATTTTTTTTTTTAATCTCAAAGTGGTGACACCCACTGACCTCTATTAAATGGATACCAGAGAACAACAGTTTCAGCTGAAAATCCTTTTAACTATTCTGCTGAAGAAAAGGTCACCTACATCTTAGATGGCATGAAGGTGAGTAAATTAACTGGAAATTTTCATTTTTGAGTGGAAAAATCCTTTTAAGGTTGTAGTTTACCATCTTGTGACTTCAAGGTTCTAATAGCATGCATTTATGATAATTTGTCATCTTTATTATTATTAATATTTTGACATGAGTTGTTATGGCTTTATTGTAAACAGTGAGTTGTATTTTGCAGCATATCTTGAGTGCCCAACATCGAGAAGTGGTACGAGCTTCGAGATCTAATGTATCTTCTGGAAGTTTATTGGAAAGATTCCTTCAGGATGTGCTTCAGCATCATCCACACCACTACAGTGATACGCGGTATGCTAGCCTCCTGTTTTAATTTACCAGATTTCTTATTGAGCCTTTTTGACATGTTCCTATAATGTAGTATATTGTATTTTGTGAATTGTAAGTAAAAAAACACATAGTCATTGCTTTTTAAACTTCTTTTTCTCTATAGACCTACCCATGCTGATCTACCTTTGTTAACCACCCCGCTTGTCCCAAAGGAGGTGCTCTCAGAGGTATACTGTGGATCAGATGATGATGGGGTCTCTGTTGGGACACGAGAGGAGATGCCTACCTCTGATGAAGAGTCCTGTCAAATGCTGCAAGGTGCAACAGCAGCTCCAGCAGTGACAACTGACCTTACTGCAAATACACACTTACAAACTGCTTCCCAAAAAGGAAAAATGGTGCCTGAACAACCTCCCCCTGAAAAGTATTCCCCCACACAGGGTTTTTTGCACAGGACTAGTGGCAGTTCTGCCAATGACAAACTACATACATCACAATTCACACTACCTGTTCAGAGAGAAAGCTCACATACACACCCCTCTGGACATCCTCCTTCAGAGGGTGCACCGGTCTCCAAGGCTGGAGCTGCTGAACACAGAAAAGCACACAAGAAAACCAATAGAAATAATGAGGGGAGCGACACCATTAAAGCTTCCCGTGCCCCACCAGCTGCAAAGTGCATTACCTCAAAGGACCAGCCTGAAACCTTTCGATCGGTGACTGAGGAGTCCACAAAGTGGATTTCAGCACTGCCACCTTGGAAAGGCCCCCACAGGGAACAAAGATTCAGTAATCTGTCTGACCAGATTCGAGATGTGATAGAGGAGGTTATTGAAAAATACTGTTATGGTTACAGTCTCAAAGCGGGCCAGCAAGAAGAAGATGGCAGCTTTCTTTTAAGTCCTCAGTCTGTCAGTGACTCCAAAAGCAGTGAAGAATGGGACAATGCAATACAAGTGGCTCTGGGAAAGACAAAGGGTGAAGAAAAGGATTTAGCCCAGTTGTTGGAGGTTCATATAGACCTTGAAGACCAAACGTATCAGACTCAGCTGGACACAGCCCTTAACACTGTCGGAACACTTGAGGAACCCAAGGAGAGTGCTGCGGAGAATGTGATTCCTGATCTTCCCCACATACCACAGTCTTTTGTTGGAAAAACGTGGACACAAGTGATGTTTGAAGATGACATAAAAATAGATTCCATAGTAAGAGAGTTTCAAGAAGGTCAGTTCCGGTGCTATTTTGACAGTGAATCCTTGGCTATGTTTGGAAAGCACAGTAGGAAAAGAAGAAAAAATAAGAAGCAGGACAAAAAAGAACAAACAGAAACAGTTGAATTGAATCCTACGGACATTTTGCCGCTCATTGAACACTACGAAGAAGACCCCAAACATTCAGCAATTTTGGTTAAGAAAACTAGGCAAAGATTTTACAGGCAAGCATCACGTTGTCAAGTGGTGAAAGTAAGCCACGGTACACAGACCATCCCTCTCAGCTGCCCTATGGTGCGGCCAAAGCCAACACAAGAAACGTTTCCTTCAGCATACAATGATGAGCCTCAGCAATGCCCTAGCCTCGAAAGAACCCCTGACATGAAGACCAGACTCTGTGCCCTGAAGCTTCCAACATCTTACTGCAGGATAATGAGTCCTCTGCAGCCCAAAACTGTGGTCTATGTACTATCTTCTCCTGATGGGGGTCAAGGAATATCCAAGCCTACCCCAATCAAGAAAGCAGGGAGGAAGCGTAAATCATGTGATAGTGATGGTGGCCTGAAGTACAAATACAAAAAGACACCTCTTAAATTTTATGACCCTTTGACCAATAGGATATTGAAGAGTCCACCAAAAGGCATGTCTTCACCCCCTAATTCCAAATCTCTTTCTCACGTCCGACAGCTGTTTCGTAGCCTTAGCCCAGATATTAATAAGGAGAGGCAGGGGCAGTCAACAGGAGGTTCTCAGAAGGGTCGTGGTAGGAGAAGCATGGTTGATCTATGTACCACCACCTCGGACTCTATCCTGGAGAGCGGTGGCCCCTCAGAACCTGGTTCTTCTTTGACTAGCAGTCGAAGAGCAATTTTTACACGCTCCTCCATCTCGAGTAGAAGTTGTTTACGTCTCGGACACCTCACGCCATCTGCCCATGTAGATGATTCATCCAAAGCACATTCTCACTCTTGTGCAGGTAGTTCCTATAAGGTTGGAGGACTGGAACTAGAGGAACACATCCAACAAACACCTGTTGACCGAACACCAATCAGACGTAGCTTGCGTAGAGCTGGACTTTTAGCTCCAGCCAAGAGACCATTGGTACCCCCTTACAGGACCAAGAGAAAGTCAGCCAAACAACAGCGCAAAGCAAAATCACAAGGCAGTCTCCAGCGATCTGTTAGCTCTCATATATCAGCAGAATGTAGGACATCTCCCAGAAACAAGAGCCCTGGTCGGGCGTCACTGAGATCATCAGCTTCCTCTAATTTGGCGATTCAGCCAGTTATTACATCCTCTTCTAAACAAATAAATACAATGCTCAGTGCCAGTCAGCAGAAGAGAGGGAGGGGGAGGACCGCCACTGTACATACAGCAGACTGAACGTTATCAGACACCAGCCATGAGCATAAGCTGTATTCTGTTCTTTAAATGCTGTATAGTTTTGCAATAGTTGAATTTCAGCAGACTGTTTCTAGTTGAAGTTCATTTTTTTGTTAATTTGTCATAAGCATTTTTGTAACTTGTAACAAGAATATTTTTTAAGTTTATAATGGGGTATTTTCTCAAAGGTTGATATTGATGGTTGTAAATTAAATTTATAAATCATATTTTTGTCTTTCAGTAGTGCATTGAGCGCATTTTTTCCTTTTGATTTTGGTGCTCAAATAGTCTTGAAAATCGCAAACTAACAAATGGAAAAACTGCCTAAGTCAGTAATGCATAGTGAATGTGCTCTTTGGGAATCAGCCATACATTTTCTCTCACAAACAACAATACAAGTGCTTTTAACTGTAGTGTATAGGTCTGGAGTAATGTTTGGTTTTACTGCAGAGAGAAGGGTATTGGTCAGGGGTGTCCAAACTCGGTCCTGGAGGGTCAGTGTTCTGCTGAGGTTAGCTCCAATTTGACTCAACACACCTGCCAGGAAGTTTCTAGTATGTCTAGTAAGAGCTTGATTAGCTGGTTTTGGTGTGTTTGATTAGGGTTGGAGCTAAACTCTTCAGGACACCAGCCCCCCAGGACCGAGTTTGGACACCCCTGGTATAGGTTTTGTGCAAATATTATTGCAGTAACACTTTCCTTTTTTCTTTTTTTTTTCAATCATAATAAAGGGAAAGATGTAATGTAAGTGATCAGGAGTAGGCTTGAAAAGCATTGTCTCCCTAGCAAATGTAAAGAAAATCTGGTGCTCTTTGAATGTTGTTCAAAAATTGTATTTAATTTGCTTTAAAGAATGTTTCACTCATCAGAAACAGATTTGAGGTGCTGAAAATAGTCACTACTCATGGTCGATGACTTCGCTGGAAACAAAGGGGCAATTTATTTAATTAAGTGAAAATTGACTGTGCCAAATCAAAGTCTTACTGAAAACTAAAGCCCTGGTCAGATCACACGATTTTTATTGTTGGTTATGAAATTCATTATGTCAGATTATATGATTTTGTCTTGATAAAATCTTGGACTTGTCGTGGATAACAAATGTGCAGACTGCACGTTCCTTCACGATCAGTCATCCTGATGTCTACAACAAGTGTTATTTCCCAAAGAAGTCACAAGTGAAGAACAAAAAAAAGTAAACATGCTAGACTTTCTGCGATGGTGTTGTGAGGCGTCGCAGACATGGTATCAGTTGTCGTGAACCATGCCACATTACACAAGAAGAAACGATTGAATCTTGTGTCATGACGCCCATACGTCAAGGAAATCATGACAAAATCGTGTGATCTGACCAGGGCTTTACAAGCACAAATTTTGTCACAATTACAGCAAAACATATTTCAAAACGTCATAAATACTTTGAAGTTTGAAAATAGTACTTGTATGCATTTATCATAACAGTATATTTAAAATTTTATAACTTATCTTTTTATGTCCACTTTAAGTAATAATCTGCCAAGTGTTCTCTTTAAAAAGAAGCCAAACTTAATTTTGAGCATTTAAGATTTTAATTTTTAAGCTCAAAACGTGGTTACATTGTAATAAATTGATTATAACTGCTGCGTGAATGTGATTTAGTATATAACACTTAACAGTAATTAAATACAAACATGTTACAGTTCTATAATTACTGTGCAAACAACATCAGATTTTCTTTTTCTTCAAAATGTATTTGTGTGGGTTAAAAAAAAAATCATAAAAGTAAACAATAATCCTCTATGTGGTTGGCGTAATAAATAATGTACAAATGGTGAATGAAAAAAACAAGTCAGTTATTAAATGGTCAAAAAACATTGGTGGGTTTGTGCCTGCATGTTTGACGTAGCTTGCTTTTGTTATGACAATTGCATTTATTAGCCTGTAAGGGCCAAATCTTTTATTTGAGGCTTAGTTGTCTTAATGTATTATAATAACTATTGATGAACCCATGGTAAATCTCCAATTAGCCGGGAAGAGCGTGTTGGCGAGTATACAAAGTGAGGCTGGATGACGCGTCAGCGCAGCAGAAGATGCACTGCGCAATCGCACTGGCTTCCCGTACGGTATGAGCTGCTTGGCCACCGCCTTCCCCACCCGTGCTGCCACCCCTTCGCCTTCGTCCCAGTCCTCCCCTCAGCATCCCGACCGTGCTACCCACCCCTCAGTCTCCGATGCTGCATGAAGGATTTCCCCCTCTTCCCGCGGGATACGCACCGAAATCGCTCTCGTAATAATGCACTGCGACGCTCGCTATAAATTGACGCGCTAATGACATTTTATTTAGTCTTCAAATATGAATCATGCGTCTGATATTCCATCTGTGTCTGCTCGCTAGCATAATTATTTCCGTGCCATCTTCTATCGCCTCATCACCAACGGGTGAGTATAATGTTTGTCTTGCATAACTTTATTATTTACATAATACACCGCCGTTGACGCTATACGTTAGGTGTTTTTCCAACGCCTTTTGTTGCGGTAGGAAATCCCAGCTAGATACGCAGGTTCTCTGAGCAGAGCAGCCTCCATTACTTAACTGTGTTTACGGCCGTTTATACGTGTCAATCTATGCAGAGGGGGGTAAAAGCTTTTGAAGGCCCCAGTATGGGTTGACAGCCCCATTAGTATATAGAGCCGTGTGGGAACATGTTATTAGTGAGGCGCGCTGCATCTTAATTCGATTACCATGACAATAGATTATTGTTAGCTGACGTGATGCTCGTCTAATGCCTTTACCGTTCAGATATCGCATATCCGATTATGCAGCTGATAAAAGTTGAGAAAAATGCATATGGATACGTTTTGTCAATAAGTGTCTCTTGTTTCTCTGTTGCCATCGCATGTATCATGTCTCGCCCTCTCATCCACTGTCTTCTTGCATTTGTGATCAGATTTCAGTGTTTTATTTGGTTATCATCCGTAGTGCCTCCGTTCGATACACACAGAGATCTGCATAAGAGAGATCTGTGCGCAGCTTCTCTGCAGCATCACAGGGCTGCAACTGCTGGCACACGTTCATATATAATTGACAGGATCCCTCTCTGAGATGGAGACTGTAAAGCAGTAAACAGTTTCCTCCTGTCCTGCAGTTTCCAGCTCCGTGCAGAATGAGGCTCTCAGGGATCAGCACGTGTCTGAGACCCCGCGAGAGGCGACAGCACCGGCCAATTCGACCGAAGGAAAAACAGGAGAGAACCCTGTCACCATCACATATCCATCCCGGCTCATCTACTACCTGAACGAGGAGTCGGAGAGCACGTTTCATGATCTGGACACTCGGGCAAAGAACCAGGCTGGAGATGGACAGGTGAGAGTGTAAACTGTGACAGCCGCCCTCAACTTTACATATCTAGCCCTCACCGCTAACACTCATGCACTAATAATGAGTTATAGAGCGAGCGAGTTGCTTCATTTGACAGCTGCTGGGAATGGTGCAGTGTGCCCAATGCTCAGAGCTGATCCAGGTTCACTGGCCCTCCCTCACAAATCTAACACACTTTTCGCAAAAGAAGCAGTTTTCACTCCCCCCTCCGCTCTCTGTGCCCAACAGACGTTGTGGAATTGCATTGTGCGCACACTTTCACTTTACTTCTGCCAATGCAGTATTTTTGATGTAAAACAGCACAGCTGTGTGATTTATGATGCTCCGGAGCAGATGTTTTGTCTATAGATGCACTTTGCTTGTTGGGAATATGACTTAATGTGCGAGAAAAACAGCAAGGAAAAGATTTCTTTGAATAGCATTTGTTGGCAGTTTTGACATGGCAACATATGTTTGTTTTGTGAAGTGTTAATGAGTCCCTGTTTATCTCCCCGACCCCAGGATGTCCACCTGGCCCAAGCAAGTTTCCAGCTGGACGCCTTTGGCACCACATTCACTCTGGACCTTACTTTGAACAAGTATGTGTGTACGTTTGTTTTTGTGGTATTGTATTATAACATGGGTATGTCTAGGTAATACAATGTTGATGTGGTTTATGAGGACATGCCCTGTGTCCTCGTAATTCAAAACTGAAAAATTGTGCTTAATGCAGTCTTTTCACATTCAAAATTTGCAACAGGTTTCCTGTGAACGTTTGGTTAAGGGTAAGGTTAGGGTAATGTGATAATATTAATAATAATAAGTAATAGTAATATATTTTTTTAAAGTATAAGATACATTACACCAATAGAGTCCTCAGAAACCACCAAAACAAGTGTGTGTGTGTGTGTGTGTGTGTGTGTGTGTGTGTGTGTGTGTGTGTGTGTGTGTGTGTGTGTGTGTGCGTGTGTGTGTGTGTGTGTGTGTGTGTGTGTGTGTGTGTGTGTGTGTGTGTGTGTGTGTGTGTGTGTGTGTGTGTGTGTGTGTGTGTGTGTGTGTGTGTGTGTGTGTGTGTGTGTGTGTGTGTGTGTGTGTGTGTGT
>CAIGQV010000919.1:5030017-5054237 GCA_903798115.1 Danio jaintianensis
GTGTATGTGTGTGTGTGTGTGTGTGTGTGTGTGTGTGTGTGTGTGTGTGTGTGTGTGTGTGTGTGTGTGTGTGTGTGTGTGTGTGTGTGTTGGTTTTGATGGTTTACAAGCCGAGAAATTTATATAATGACTAGGTATGACCTAGGTATTACAACATTGAACTGTTTGTCATCCATCCTATAAGTCAATGTTCTCAAAATATACATTGCAGCATCACCACTTTTCTTAATGTTTGTAATGGTTCATTTAATGATCCACTTTCTCTAAAGCCTACTCAGCTCCAATTGGTCAGATGGCTCAGTCTGTGTTGTGATTGGTCTACTGCTTACAGCTTGTGCCAGAAAACAAATGCCCATTACTTTTTATCCGAATTTCAGCACAGACAGCTTCCTCAGCACTTTTAAACACAGTGATGTGAACAATAATGATTTTACTGTATCAATTTGAGCTGCAGTCTGAGTGTGTGCAAAGTGGATTTGCTTTTGCAACACAGAGAATTGCGTAGTTTCACCATGTCAGCAGCATGAACCAAAGTCTTCCAGGTTTCAGCTGCAACTGCAATGTGAGGGTCAAGGTAGATGTTGTTCTGTGAAGACCACAAGCTGGCATTATGCTTATTTGTTACATGGTTGTTTTAACAAATTTAGGTAAAATATGGACAAACCCAACCACTAGGTTAAAATTGGGTTGGTCCATATTTCTCCACAAATTTTCAGTTTGTGCAGGAAGTATTACAGGAATTGCTGACGCCTCATTTAAGGAAGTTCTTTCATTGAAAATGTAGACCTTTTACATTTACCATCAGCTTTATTACACATGAAAAGTAATGTCTCTAAAAGATAATCATAGACCACTTTAATATGTAAAAATGATGTCAATGTCATGAGTCAAAATGATAAATTTTTGTTTTATGTTTAAATTTATTTTTATTATTAATTATTGATCATCTTCAGTGAATACATTTTGTAAATTTCCTACTGTAAATATATCCAAACTTATAATGTAATTTTTGATTTGTAATATGTATTGCTAAGAACTTAATTTGGTCAAATTTAAAAGCAATTTGATCAGAATCAAAGTCCCATTAAGGCAAGTCATTTCACTTGGTGGCCATCTTTGAAATGCCTCTCGGGCAGTAAGCGCTGGCATTCTGTCTGAATGGGGAAACAAAAAATTCTTCAAAACTGTTTGCTAAGCTTACGATTACATTACATATTTGGAATCACCAATAAAATTAAACAGCTGTCTCATAAGTTTCGTTTCTAAACATTCGAATCAAACAAAATCAGCATTTTTTCAGGTAGCCCAAGCTAATGCGCATGCGCACTCGAAAGGAACCAAATCACAACATTAACCTCATTTATGGCCGTGTTACACATTATCATCCTCTTAATAATGCCTCTTCTGATCGCGCTGGTCTTCTGAAGTAATTCACATCTTTGTCTTCATGGTGAATCTCCTCCAGAAATGACAGAAACTCTTTGTTTAAAGGTTTGTGGGTGTTTGAGTAGTTGCTGTCATGTGATGTGTGTTTGACAGGATGGACTGTACCTCGCATTCGTTTCATACAGATTACAAAACCAAAAAACCTTTGTTTTCAAGTGTAGTTGGTTCATTTAAAGAGTACCTATTATGGGTTTTTGAAAATGACCTTCCATGCATTGTGTAACAAAGCTCTAAGTGAAGTGAAATATCCTGCTAAGGCTTGAGTCTGAAAGTGCACTGTGTTTAAAACTATTGATTCATCTATAAAAGAGTCGACTCAGAGTGGTTGAAATGAATCGTCGGGGTAACGAGTCTTTAAATTTTAAAAGAATAAGACAAACACTGTAGCAGATCCTGGTTGAATCATGTTGCGAAGACGCTGTGCTCTGAAGTGTGATGGAAAGTTAGTGTTATTTTCTCTACCCAAAGATGAGGCTGTGAAGAGTCAGCAGTTGAAGTTTATTTTTACAAAAATACCTCAGCATTATAGCCCCAGCCTTGTGCTGCGTTCCCGTCATTTTACTGACGAGTGCTTCAGCAATCTACATGCTTACAACGGTGCATTCGTTGGTCGTTTGTTAAAGAAAGGATCAGAAAAGACTATTGATGTATGGGACTTTGTCAGAGCTTGACAGGAACTTTACAGTACACAGTTCATGGATCAGTTCCTTCCTCAATTTCACAAGTGTAAGTAACTTAAGTGCGATTAAAATGATTGCCTCCTTGTTTTCTCTAGCTTGCAAATGATGTATTTAATTGTGTTTTGTTACTTGTAACCGCTCCACGTGGCTTGTACTGTATCTGGTTAACTCGATCGCGTCTAAAACCACTTTGAAAACGCAACGCGTGCCGCTTTGTTTACGGATTTAAATGCGTTTGTGAGCTCACGATCCACTGCCGTTTGTCGTTGCTATGGCCACCGTCAGCTGTTCCTACACACGTGTGGCAGTCAAGTTTCAAAATAGTTCAGCTTTTGCCGCTGTGTGGAGTAATACTGAATGTGTGTCATGGTTAAGAATAGAGCAATATGCTGGTGTTTAACTGCATTGCTTTAATGCACACATACACTCTGTACTCTGACTACTTCAAAATTGCTGATAAGCCGTGGTGGGCATTTCTTTCTGTCTCACGCTGAATGCAGTCGACCAATCGCAACAGACTGGGTCATCGGACCAATCAGCGTAGATTAGCATCGCGATAAGGAGGAGTTTGGTACCAAATGAATCGCTGAACAAATCATATGGGGGTCGTTGGGATAATTAGCTAAAGATAAATGCATATTATAAGACAATGAAAGTGTTTTTTGACCTTGCATGCATATCAGCCCCAAATCCAAAATATGACCTTTTTTAATGCATAATAGGAGCTCTTTAAAAGTACAGATTTCAAGCTTTATGTGGATATATTTCTTGTGTCTATGAAGCAAGTATTCGCTGAGATTCCAGTCGTAAAAGCACACATCTGATCCACGCTTCTGTACTACTACGTGGGGCTTCATTCACCATATTGACCGTTAAACTTTTCCCCATTCAAAACTACGAGTCACATGTCTTGTGTATTCTAGTCTTTGTCAGAATTTAGTTTTTTAACACTCATTTTCAAATAGTTGCATCTCACCAAAATATTGTCCACTCATAACGACCAATACATCAATGTAAAGCTTATTCATTCAGATATAAATAAATCTAAATTTACCAAAAAAAGTTTGTTCCAGGGTCACATATAAATCAGCAATGTCCACTTCTTTTACATTTAGAGATACATGAGGATTCCTAAATGTCCCTGTGAGAGGATTTCATCAAGCAAATTTGTGTTGCTGTGCCACTTGCCTGTTCATTTCTTTTCTTTATTCCCATTTATTCTCTGTCCTCATGTTTAGATTCAGTATATTCACTGAAAAGTTAAAAACAACGAATACTGATTATTAACTGTGTGTAAAAACTGCACATAGGCTTCATTAAGTCAGCATTATGGCTATCAGCATATGAGGTTAGGTGTTTTATTTGTGATCAAGAGCCACCCTGGTAATTGCATTTGCATTTATTCATTTAGCAGATGCTTTTATCAAAGTGGCCGACAAATCAGGAACATCACACGCAATTTGTTATAGACCCAACAATATTTATAGTATTCAAAGTAGAACCAGCTGGAGTGGAGGTAAAATGCAGACAAGAAGAGAAAGGATTTTCTTGTAGTAAGAGTCTGTGGAGTGCTTAAGTGCTTATGGAAGAGGTGTGTCTGAAAGTTGGGATTGTTGGATGATTATATTAAAGGAAGTTTTCGTGTATCTTTGCAAAAATTACTTTAAAAAATGATGTCAAATGAAAATTATGTTGTCATTTACTAACCTTCATGTTGTTTCAAACTTGTATGACTTTTTATTCTTGTCTGGATGACATATAGACATATAGTGAATTTTTGTTGAATTTTAATGTTTAATAGAGGAAGGAATTTTTCACAGTATTTCCGATAATATTTTTTCTTCTGGAGAAAGTCTTATTTGTTTAATTTTGTCTAGAATAAAATCAGTAAAAAAAATTTTTTATACCATTTTAAAGTCAATATTATTAGCCCCCTTAAGCATTATTTTTTTCGATTGTCTATGGCAAACCATCATTATACAATGACTTGCCTAATTGCCCTAACTTGCCTAATTAACCAAGTTAAGCCTTTAAATTGCACTTTAAGCTGAATACTAGTATCTTGAAAAATATCTGGTAAAATATTATGTGCTGTCATCATGGCAAAGATAAAAGAAATCAGTTATTAGAAATTAGTTATTAATATGTTAATGCGTTGAAAAAAAAATCTTCTTTCCGTTAAACAGAAATTGGGGGGAAAACATACAGGCGGGCTAATAATTCAGGAGGGCAAATAATTCTGACTTCAACTGTATATTGTAAAATGTCTCATCATTTTTAGTCCATAAAGCAAAAGTCAAGCGGGTGCAGTGTTTTTATCCTGTCTAATGTGTTTTCCTGACTTTTATTTTTATATTTAGACCACTTTTAGTCATAAGAATGATATTGCCTGCTACTTTCTTTTAGTGAGAAGAATTATATGTTTGTGAGTGTTCATTCTTGCAAGATAAAATGCATTTGGCTGATTAATTGCTGCATTTGACAGTTATAAAAATAGGACCAGCTGCAAAAGCAAAAAGTGTTTGTGATCGTGGGATTAAAGAACCCAAGACTTATTCATTTTCTTTTTCTGTTTTTCCTTTCTTTTTCTTCTTTTTCTTCTTCTTCAAAAATGTAACTGTGAATTCAGCTGTTAGTGCTGTTGTCATTTTTGTCATACAACATTCAAAAATGTTGAATGCACTTTTAATGTATTTATATTTAATGTATTTACTTCTTGGAACATGTTCTTTACTTCATATTCTAATGATTTTTGATGACATAAAGGAAAAATTTATCATTTTTAACCCATTTAATGTTTACCTGTCCAACATAAGACATAAGATTTTGTGGTCTAGGGTCATATACAGTTGAAGTCAAAATTATTCGCCCTCCTGTGAATTTTTGTTCTTTTTCAAATATTTTCCAAATTATGTTTAACCGAGCAAGGAATTTTTCACAGTATTTCCTATAATATTTTTTCTTCTGTAGAAAGTCTTATTTGTTTTATTTGGGCTAGAATAAAAGCAGTTTTTAATTTTTTAAAAAACATTTTAAGGTCAATTTTATTAGCCCTCTTAAGCAATATTTTTTTTCCGATTGTCTACAGAACAAACCATCATTATACAATGACTTGCTTAACTACCCTAACTTGCCTAATTAACCTAGTGAAACCTTTAAATGTCACTTTAAGCTGAATACTAGTATCTTGAAAAATATCTAGTAAAATGTTATGTACTGTTATCATGGCAAATATAAAAGAAATCAGTTATAAGAAATTAGTTATTAAAACTATTATGTTAAGAAATGTGTTGAAAATAATCTTCTTTCCGTTAAACAGAAATTGGGGAAAAAATAATTCTAATAATTAATATATATAACTTATTTTAATTTTTTTACTGGGGTGTAACTGCAAAAAAATTATGCATTTAAATAAAACAAAAGGATTTTAAGTCATCATTTGGTTCGTTTTCAGTACCATATTATGAAAAGTAACACAAAACAGTCGTTTATTGAACATATTGTAGCTCTGGTATTGAATCAATTAAATTATAATTAAGATTTTTTTAAAGGAGCTTAGCTGTAATCTGTATTGGGAGCTCTACTGCTTGCACATTACTGTAACGTTAAAGGCTAAAATTAATAGCGGAATCAAATATCATATTAAAATAATAATGGTTTTTAGATATAATAATCAACATTAAAATAATTAACGGCTGCACTGTGGCGCAGTGGGTAGCACGTTCGCCTCACAGCAAGAAGGTCGCTGGTTCGAGCCTCGGCTGGGTCAGTTGGCGTTTCTGTGTGGAGTTTGCATGTTCTTCCCGTGTTGGTGTGGGTTTCCTCCGGGTGCTCCGGTTTCCCCCACAGGTCCAAAAACATGTGGTATAGGTGAATTGGGTAAGCTAAAATTGTCCGTAGTGTATGTGTGTGAATGAGTGTGTATGGATGTTTCTCAGTGATGGGTTGCAGCTGGAAGGGCATTCGCTGCGTAAAACATATGCTGGATAAGTTGGCGTTTCATTCCGCTGTGGCGACCCCAGATTAATAAAGGGACTAAGCCGAAAAGAAAATTAATGAATGAATGAAAAAAATTAACATCTAAACATTAAAGTCTAAATGTGATTATGAAATGAAGTATCAACTCATATCAATTAAAATAATTTACATGGTGACTTTATAATTTTCTACCTAACATATTCAATAAATAATAACCAGTACAAAACTGTTCAAAATTTCCTGAATGCATAGACTAATATACTAATGAGTAATGATAGAAATTCTCTTCTATAGAGTTCATTTCGCTTTTCACTAAGCTGTTATTTCAGACATGTTAAGCCACGGACATGTATAAATTGCCTAAGGTAAATCTACTTAACATTGTTTACAAGCTGTTTTATTGACGTTTCTCTGGTTGAAACACTGATTGATCAATTACATGAGGTTAGATGTTTGTTTATGTTTATTTCTGGCCATAAGTAGTTGTAAAGACGAAGTTGCAAGTCTGATGCTTCTGTATAGCAATTTACATTCTATATAGCATCAAAGAGCATCAAAAAAGATTCAAATTATGGGTGAATTTCTGGTAAATGGACAGAATATAAAAGATAAGACTTTGTTTTGTGTCGCCAATATAAAACTTTGTACAGCAAGAAACACACTGTAATGTCAAATGTCAAGTGGAATTTTAGTCACATATCAACTGAAACAGCATAGTGTAATATCTATAAATATCTACATCAATATCTATTTGCTTAAATTATATACAGTTGAAGTACATTTTTTTTGCAGTTACAGTCCAGTAAAAATAAAAATAAAAATAAAAATAAAAAGTATTACAGAATTATTAGCCCTTCTGTATTATTAGCCCCACGGTATATTTTTCCCCAATTTCTGTTTAACGGAAAGATCTTTTTTTTTCAACACATTTCTAAATATAATAGATTTAATAACTAATTTCTAATAACGGATTTCTTTTGTCTTTGCCATGATGACAGCACATAATATTTTACTAGATATTTTTCAAGATACTAGTATTCAGCTTAAAGTGCAGTCTAAAGACTTAACTAGATAAATTAGGCAAGTTAGGGTAATTAGGCAAGTCATTGTATAACAATGATTTTTTCTGTAGACAATCGAAAAAAAATATTGTGGCTAATAATATTGACCTTAAAATGGTTTTAAAAAATTTTAAAACAGCTTTTATTCTAGTCGAAATAAAACAAATAAGACTTTCTCCAGAAGAAAAAATATTATAGAAAATACTGTGAAAAAAAAATCATTGCTCTGTTAAATTTGGGAAATCATTTGGGAAATATTTGAAAAAGAAAAAAATTCACAGGAGGGCGAATAATTCCACTTAAGCTGTATATACTTCTGCACAAGTATTGGCCAAAACAATACTGCATTTGTTTGGTACCAAACTGAAAGAAATGTACTGAACCTTTTCATATGTACAGTTACCCTGTATGCTTTAAAGGGTTAGTTCACCCAAAAATCAAAATTAGTCCATTATTTACTCACCCTCAACACATAGGTGTATATGACTTTCTTCTTTCAGATGAATCCAGTCTGAGTTATATATATAAAAAAAACTCCTATCTTGTTCAGTCTCTACAATGGCACATGGTTGAACTAAAGCATATCTATTCTTAAAAAAACATTACCTCACATGACGTATGACGAATGATGCAGTTTTGTAAGAAAAATACCCATATTTAAATCTTTATAAACAGTTTTATGTAACTTCCATGAGAAACTGCCATGTTCTTGATTTGTGGTGCACATTTTTGGTGCATTTACCTCATTGTAAATCAGTGGCTCATTTGAATTTTTGTGTGAACAAGGCCTTTAACAATCCTGATGACGTGGTGCAGCATGGGATCCGCCACCGTCCCACAGCTGAAACTGCTGATACAGAGGAGAGTGTTCCCACTGCGCACAACTTAATCTCAGTGGTACATGGGATTTGGGGCGCTAACTTTATCGTTGAGCTGTTGGATAATTAATGCAAGACTGCCCTTTGAAATCTGTCTCTCACCCTTTTATTTCAGTGATCTACTCTCTTCAGATTACATGGAGATCCACTATGAGAAAGACAAGCCAGTTCTATCCAGGGTAAGACACAGAGAGCAGCACACTAATATCTGAAAATAACTACATCATACAATGCTGAATGTGCGTTTGTTTAGGGAGGCGAGCACTGCTACTACCACGGTCATGTGAGAGGAAAAGAAGAGTCCCGTGTAGCCTTATCCACCTGCAATGGGCTTCAGTAAGCAACCTTGTTTTTTACAGTACCGTCCATAAGTCTTAGACCCCCAGTTACATTTGTTGTTTTAGTAAGGGTATAATGACATTATATATTACTTTTCGTTCTCTTTATTAAAATTCAACCATAAATTACAGGTTCTAGTTGAATTTTGTGGGTCTAATTGTTTAAGACATATGAAAGAAAGAGTTAGAGAAAGATGGAAGAATGAATGAAAAATACTGGAGTTTCTGTCTTGGTTTGATCTGCATTTCTGCCAGAACTGTGTTCAATATTGCCTGAATTGATGGGATTGTGAATGCTGAAAAGTACAGACAGGTTTTAATTGGTCATGTAATTCCTACTGGAAATCACCTAATATGTAGGCCTATTAGTTTTACTTTTCAGCATGATAATAATCCCAAACACACTGCTGATGTAATGAAATCATATTTGGAGAGAAAAACAGTTGATGAAACAAAGACAGTCATGAAATGGCCTCCACAGAGTCCAGTCCTGAATATTATATACAGTTTGTGTAGTCAATATTATAGGCAGTATGAGATTCACCTGTAGAAAAAAAGAAAGATAGAACATGCTAAATCTAAGAAAGAACTCTTAGAAATGCTGAAAGATGCTTGATATTAAATAGCACATAATTTCAGAAAAAACTAAGCAAAAAAAGTTCAAGCTGTTGCTTGGTGCTAAAAAGGTCACATTAAACAGAGTTTTGATGCTAGTCTTTTTATTACAAAAGTAATTTTGTTCTGAATATTGTGCACATATTTCCATATTTTCCCATATTATAGTTCACCCAAAAGCAATGACCCTGCACTCGCTTCATACCTTTTAGATAGATAGATTCGTGCCAAAGTCTTAGGCTCCCAAAGCTGGTGGTGGCCTAAGACCTTTCCACAGTGTGTATACATATGTTTGTTTATTTTTGCTCCCTTTATCTGTTGGGTCAGAAGATAACTGGTCTTCTGACTGAGCCTTGTGTCTCCCTAACAGGGGCATTAAAAGTATTCAAAATTGTTAAGTGAAAGTATATATACTGAGTGAAAATTTGACTCTATTAAAGAATTAGTTGACTCAAAAATTTTAGTTCTGTTATTAATTACCCACCCTTAAGCCATTCCTATCCCCTGAGACCTTCATTCAGCTTCAGAACACAAATTAAGATATTTTAGATGAAATCCAGGAGCTCTCTCATCCTCCATAGACAGCAATGATCTATCCTGAGACGCCCAAAGTCCAGAAAAGGAACCAAAAGCCTTGTGAAACATTCAATGTTACTCCAGTGGTTCCACTGTAATCATATGAAACTCCAAGATCAATTTGTGCACCAAATAATTGTAAAAAGATCTTTGTTCCCCTATGTCAAATTATGGAGCGCATAATTTACTACAACACTTTAATGACTTTTATTTTTCATATTGCCTGTAGTAATGAATAAGAATACACTTGAGCAAAAATCAAACTTTAAGTTGTACAAAAAAAGTATTATACAGCTTTAAATTCTTGTTAAGTATTACAAAAAGTAAAAGTAGCCCAGTAAAAATTAAATACAAGAGAGGAAATTCTTTCATCATATTGAATCTAGTAAAACAAATAGCATAATGTATGCTATAAATGTCAGATATAGGGTTACTCTGTCGTTTATTCATTTATTTCTTTGGAGCGGCATTATTTTGCCTTCTGCCAATGTACTAAACAGATATCTAAATAAATGAAAGCTATGAGAAAATCTCTGGATTCTCTGCAGGGTGGCCAGGTCCAAGAACATTTTCCCACCCAATGACAACTCAAAACACACCCAAAAGGAATGTAAAGTAGTCAAATGTTTTCCCTTGTCCAATCAGAGTCAGTTGCTGGATGAATGTCCATTAAGAAACGATTCAGTTTTCATGTTGTATTAATGAGAAAGAATATTTTTGGTGGCCATGGCATGTTGTGAAACATAACAAAAAAAAACACAACCCACAACTTTGTTTTTTTTTTCCACAATTCTGCATTTTGACACAATTGTGCATGAAAACCACAACCCTGGCAACACTGATTTAGTGGATTATATAGCTATGGGTTGAAGTAAAATGATAACATTTGTTTTACACTATAAAAGTCTGATATGATTAGTTCTTTATTTAATATAAATATATTATCATTTAAAGCATTTTTTGTTTTGTTTTTTGTTGATTTTGACCAATTGTCATTTTATGCTTTTAAATAAACATTTTAACAGTATAATAAAACAAAAGTTGGATTCCATTTAAACATTACTATGAATCGTTACATCAGCAGAAACTCTGTTTTTTAGTCAGTTAGAACAACTCAGTGAATTGTTTGACAATGATGAAACTTTGATTTTTGCTTTTTTCTGCAATATTTTTTCTCTGTGTGTGTGTGTGTGTGTGTGTGTGTGCGTGCGTGCGTGCGTGCGTGCGTGCGTGCGTGCGTGCGTGTGTGTGTGTGTGTGTGATAAAGAGAGTAAGTCTGACCTGGAGGCCCACTGTGAGGCCAGATGGCAGTTGGTACACATGAAAAGCTTTGAATGTCACCATGTTAGTGTGTGGTTGAGTGTCACAGAGAGCTGCCGAGGGAGCGGGCAGAAGCGTTTGTTCCCTCACAAAAGCATGGCTGTGGTTTTCTTCTTGGTTTTCTTGTCACTTTGACAAGTGATTTGACTCATTGTGTTTTTATCCGTCCTTGTTCTTGTATACGTTGTCCAATTGACATCCCTGACTCTCTCTCTCTCTATCCCCAACCCTCTTGTGGTTCTGTCTTTCAGTGGGATGTTTGATGATGGTAATTTCGTCTATCTCATCGAGCCCCAGAAACAGATGCACACTGCAGTAAGAGCACATCATTACAGCTTGTCCTTTTTGGTTTCATTATTTACTCAACTTCTTTACAAATGTCACCCACGGCTTAAATGTAACACCTGACATGCACCAAATCACAGTAAAAATTGGTGTTGTTAAGGCACATCATGATTTTGCCAAGTACGATGCGATCCTGGATTAACATCTATGTTGATCCTGGAACATCATTTTTGTTCGAAAATGTAATCCATATCTATTCCCTACCCCTAAACCCAACCATAACTGTAAATAATACCCAAAATCAGAGGGGAGTAATAGTTGGATAACAATCATGTAGAAGTGCATAAACCTAACCGTATGCCTAAACTTAACATGTAAACATACCCCTTAATTCTGATTGGCTGATTGGAATGTTGTTCCAGGATCAACATAGATGTTAATCCGGGAACATGTCCTACTTGGTGAAATCAGGTTGGCGGTTGTTGAGTGTATGGAATAGTGTTACTCACAGTTGGTCTGTAACTTTTTTTAAATTCTAACAATTACTAAAAACGTCAATTATCAAATCTTAAAGACTGTATTGTACTTATATTCTTCTAAAATTAGCACTTTTTTCATGTTCCTATGTCTGGGTTTAGTAATATCACTTTTATAGTGGGCCAATGATGTGTTGCATTTCCTTAGTTTGGAAAAAATAAGACTTCCGGTTCCGGATCCAAGTTCATTGCCATGTGGCGTCCTTTCATAAATAACTTCCAAAGCCAAATGTAATTGTAAGTGGACTAAATGATGCTGATGCTGTCAGGTTTTGCTTGTGTTCTACTGATGTTGTCTTCATTTTTTTGTCTTTGTTTATATGTACCCAATGTTGAAGCACTATGTTTATATGTATGTTGTGTTGTTAGTTATGTTGATTAGTGAATGTATGTTTTTTGGCTATTTAAATAAATAAAAAGGGAAAAAAATTTATTTCACTTTTATGGCAAAGAATAGGTTATTTTTATTGCCTTTAACACCAAATAACTGAACATAAACATAAGAGGCTGAGAAGAAAAGCTCATTATAGAAGAAAATTGCAGATTATGGCACTTTTGCATCTGAACTCTTCATATGGAAACTCACGTTTAATGTTTGAAAGACGTTTGCAGTTAAAAATACCTATTGATGACATTTCTAAACTGGAAATAGCAAATTTTGTCATTTAGAGCATAAAATGGCAGTTGGTCAATAATAGAAAAACATGCTATTTTCATTCATTCATTCATTTTCTTTTCGGCTTAGTCCCTTTATTAATCTGGGGTCGCCACAGCGGAATGAACCGCCAATTTATCCAGCATATATTTTACGCAGCGGATGCCCTTCCAGCCGCAACCCATCACTGGGAAACATCCATACACACTCATTCACAAACATACACTACGGACAATTTAGCTTACCCAGTTCACCTATACCACGTCTTTGGACTTGTGGGGGAAACCGGAGCACCCGGAGGAAATCCACGCGAAAACGGGGAGAACATGCAAACTCCACACAGAAATGCCAACTGACCCAGCCGGGGCTCGAACCATTTAGACAATGCAATAGCTATGTTTTACCATAAAAAAATTACATTAGCAATATTTGGCGAATTAATCCCGATTCTCAACCACAACAAATGAAAACATTTGTCATTTTTACACAAGAAAATGCTCAAATTAAAATATTTTAATTTGAAATTTGTAAGGAATTCTGTTCTTTATAGAATAAAACGAATTTTACAAATTCATTTACATATAGTGTTAATGGGGGCGACATTGTGGCTCAGTGGTTAGCACTGTTGCCTCACAGCAAGAAGGTCACTGGTTCGAGTCCCGGCTGGGTCAGTAGGCATTTCTGTATGGCGTTTGCATGTTCTCCCCGTGTTCCTGTGGGTTTCCTCCGGGTGCTCCGGTTTCCACCACAGTCCAAAGACATGCGGTATAGGCGAATTGAATAAACTAAATTGGCCGTAGTGTATGTGTGTGAATGAGTGTGTATAGATGTTTCCCAGTACTGGGTTGCAGCTGGAAGGGCATCCGCTGCACAAAACATATGCTGGATAAGTTGGCGGTTCATTCTGCTGTGGCGACCCCTGATGAATAAAGGGACTAAGCCGAAGGAAAATGAATGAATGAATGAATGAATAGTGTTAATCCAATCTAGTTTAAAACATCTATATAGGTCTTAGAAAAGTGGTTATTTTCACTTTGTGTAAATATCATCTAGTATAGCATCTAAATATCATGTTTGTGCAAATAACCACCCCCTTATTATTTTATCATCATTGAGATTCTATTGTAGTTTTTATTAATTCGTTTTATTTTTATTATATGTTGTATATTTTTTATATATGTTCCATTTTCATTTAATTTTAATTAAAAAAAAATGTGTTGTGTTTGACATTTTTATAGATTTTACACTCTTTAAGCTTTAGTTGTTTTAATACAAGTACATAAGTTAAACTAAATGAAAATGAGAAATATTTGCTAGGCAACTAGGTGAAATAAAATGCGTTTTTGTGTTTTACAGGCTATTATGTCTGGGTTCAGTAATTTCACTTTTATGGCAATGAATAGGTTATTTTATTAATAGGGTAATATACTCAACTTTTTACTCAGACACATAGCTAGTAAATCCAGTACATCTAGAAAAAGTAAGAATTTCCATTATTGTATATATAATGTTGCAGTTATTATTTAGTTAAAAATTATAATAATAAAAATTTAATAAAAACATAAAATTTGGTTCTACATGCCTCTTCATAACATAATGAACATACAGTGTCATAGCTTGTGATAAAAAAATATGGTCAGCTACATTTTCAAATTCATTGTCAAATATTGATATACTCTTCGAATCTTTAGGAGACAGAGGCGCGACCTCACACTTTACGACGAACATCATCTCTCGGTCTGACCTCTGTCCCAGATGACTGGTGTAAGTGTGCCGAAGTCTTAAAGATACGTAGCCAGATATTATACGCTCACCCTCATCTTCATGGTTACCTTCTTGTTTCCCACAGCAGCTGATGACCCAGATGAGGAAAAGCGTATTTTCGCCAGCATGCCTTGGCTAAAGAGAAGGAGAAAAAGAGCTGTAAGAAATGTTTCTGTGGAAAAACTCTATAAAATTAAATTCTATACCTCGTACTTCAACATCATGCTTTTATTTAAATATATTCTTTTGTTTTCCAAGATGCCACGTAACATTTTTGAGGAAATGAAGTATCTGGAAATAATGATTGTTGCTGATCACAATACGGTGGGTTTATCTCATACTCATTACATTCATACTGTTTAAATGAACATTTTTATCATTTTTGAATGTATTTTGTGCAGAAATTGCCAGGGCATTTAATCTTAAAGGGATAGTTCACCTAAAAATGAAAATTCTGTCATCATTTACGCTTGTTCAAAACCTGTTTTAGAGGAACACGACTTGAATAGATACCTTACAATGTTAAAAAATTGAAAAAGGCAATATGAATTTTCTAAAAACCTTTATAATATTATGTTTATAAATATATAATAGTTTTTTACATGAATCTCCAGATAACCGCTAGCCATCTTGACCAAATCTGCCACATTTTACATCTATTTTCATATATAATTAATGTGTATTGTCCCTGATTAAATAAATAAATTATGTAAAAAAGAAGGATATATAATCCACTGTTGTTTCCTGTAGGGATTTCTGTAGAATTATCCACTAGAGGTCACTGAATAACATTCATTCATACATTTTCCTTCAGCTTAGTCCCTTATTTATCAGGGGTCACCACAGCGGAATGAACCACCAACTATTCCAGCATATGTTTTACGCAGTGGATGCCCTTCCAGCCGCAACCCAGTACTGGGAAACACCCATACATTTACACACACTCATACACTACTGCCAATTTAGTTCATCCAATTCACTTATACCGCATGTCTTTGGACTGTGGGGGAAACCAGAGAACCTGGAGAAAACCCACATAACCACGGGGAGAACACGCAAACTCCACACAGAAATGCCATCTGGCCCAGCCGGGACTCGAACCAGCGACCTTCTTGCTGTGAGGCGACAGTGCTAACCACTGAGCCACCATGCTGCCTCACTGAATAACAAATGTTTCCATATTTTATGCATACTTCAGAACACTTTAAAACTGATTCGCTTGTTTTTTTACAGTTTAAAAGGCACAGGAGTAAGAAGCATACCAGGAACACAGCCAAATCAATGGTCAACCTCGTGGACGCTGTAGGTTTGCATATTCACTGCTACAGAATGTTCCACTAATGTTCACCCATCTTGCATGTACCATAAGCTAAAATGTAAAAACGATTCCCCTCAGATTTTTAAGGAGCAGCTGAATACGCGTGTGGTTCTGGTTGCGGTGGAGATTTGGACGGACAAGGACCGGATTCCTCTGAGTGTGAAACCTCTGGAAATGTTAAAAGATTTTTCAAAGTACCGACAGCAGAACATCAACATCAATGCTGACGCTGTGCATCTCTTCACGTGAGTTTTGCTTTTTGGATGCATGTAAAGTGGTTCTCTGGTTGATTCTTGATTCTGACCAGTAGCGAAAAAAAGATTCAGTTTAGTCAATGAGGAAAACTGAGAAACTGGGGGGAAAAAGATTGTGAAAAAAGTTATTCTTAAAGGGGCTGTATGTGGAAACCTTTATTATTAGAGACACCAGCGCAATAAAATCTTTTGCCATAATGCAAAACTTTCAGAATTGTTGAATCCTTTATTGCCCACAACATGGTAAATGTGATCTCAGCTTTAGACACAATGGGCGCAAGACGTGTATTTGTTGCTACTTTCAGACCAGCGCAACTGTCATTTTTACATTTTTTTGGCAAGTTGTTTAAATAACAAATCCATTTGCACCACTTTGTGAACTCATAGGCGTGCTGGTCTGAAAAGAAGGTGTGTTGAGGTGCATTGTTGGCACGTTGCTATTTTGAGAAATAGACAGCGCCATTGACCAACAAAAAGCTAGTCTAAAGTCCAGCGCAGAGTTTTTGTAATTTAAAGAGTGCGTTAGTTATGCGCTACACATTGCTTAATACACACAGGATGTACAGCAGTACACAAATATCTTTACATATGATATAGAATAGATGAATAGATTTGTCCACCTGTTGGGTTTTGGAGATGTATGCATCTCCATATGGGGTAATAGAAAGTGTGTTTGGATATAACTCAGTATTTTTGACCACACTTCGTTATTATTGTTTATTTATTAGTTTGCTGGAAATTAGAACTGAATTTAGAAATAGTTTTGAAACAAATCTTTGTGCTTAACAAATGAAATAGGAAATGAAATATGTAGGATAATGGATGTCTTCAGTGGAGTGAGTCTACCACTGTTTTCTTACTCCACGAACGTAAAGAGAAAGTAAAGAGGCCGAATGGAGGAGGCTTGTTCTTTATCCTCGCGTAAATGGTCTGTTAAACTGTTTTCTGTGAAGCGTTCAGCTTTTCCACTTACAAAGTCCGTCATGTAAATAGCCAATGCGCCATGGCGCGACGCCACTGACTCTTAAAGGGAATGGGAGATGAGACTCTGATTGGTTTAATGCACGTTACGCTCAACACACCCATAACTCATTAAGAGAATAAGCACAACCCTTTTAGACCATGCGCTGGGGCGTAGACTGTATTTTTCCATCCTTGAAATAGCAAAAGTGGATTCGGACATGCCCTTAAGGCTTTTACCCCATGCACTTTAGACTTTGCACTTAGATTGTTAAAATAGAGCCTAATATTTTATTTAACACTGCATAGTGTATAATCAAACACATTTTCAAAACAAACTATTGCATTCATTTTTAGATATCTCTTTTTCATCAGGATATTAGACAGTTGTTCCCATTCACCCCTATTACATTTTGAGGAATTATAGTTATAAAAGAAATTACCTAAACTTTACTTTTGAAGCTATTGAAAAAAAATGATTAAACTTTTTGTTTTGTCAGTCTTGCCCCTGCTTTCTTTGTTCAACTTTGTCTTTATGTCAGATATTTTTTTTTACATTTTTACAGACATCTAAAGACATTGTACACCTATATTGGATGTGTCAAATCATTTGTTCCGAAAATGTTTTATAGTGATCAATTTTATACATTAAACCTCAAGAACAATGTTGAGTACAACATTATTGAGAATACATTCATTCTGTTAGATTTATTAAAATTTCATTTGAACAAAAAAAAAAAAAAAATTCTGCTGTCTGTCAGAAAAAAAGCTTAAAGAAAATGAAAAAAGTTTATATATATTACAGACACACATCACTCATAGTGAACAATATTAAATCAAAAATATTTTTTACATTTATATCTGAACATTTAACCCCAAAACAGTTTAAATCCACTGTTCTGTTATACCCAGTTGAAACAAAGCATTTTGAAAGTAAAATAGGACACACTATAGTCTATTGTTCATATTAATAGCATATATTATAGCATTTATTATACACAGAAAATTTACAATTTTAAATACACTGGATTTACTCGATTTTTTTAAGGTTAATGCTTGCAAACAATTTATATGTGCTGAATTTAAACAAACAAATTACATTTAGTAATGTTCAACTTAATTTGTTTGCAACCAACAATTTTCGAATAAACAACAATTTTCAGTGTAGCATATATTATTATATTTCATTTTAATACATTAATATGTGTACAATGACAATATGTATATTGTTAATAATACCCTGTGTGAAGTTTTCTCTATTTAATATCAGAATTCACAGTTTTTCTATTTTATCCATTTAATTTCACAATTTATCTTTTAAAATTGCAAGCCTACAAACGTACTGCGACAGGGTTAAATGTAATACAGCACATCAGCTTTTTTGTTTAGTCATAGTACATTTTCACAGGTAGAATACCATTCGACTAAATACCATTGTTTGGAAATGTGGTTATAGAAAAACAAAGAGCTTTTTGTGCTTGCAGGAATGTGACGTTTCATTATGGCCGCAGCAGTGTGGGGTATATTGGTGGAGTGTGTTCAAAAGCAAGAGGGATTGGTGTTAATGAGGTGCGTATGGCCACACAAAGCATTCTTGGTAGAAAAGCTGAGCAGTTTATTACAAAACTTGACCTTACAGCTACTCCAAATGACAAATAAACTGGCATCCTCTCTTTCAGTTTGGCAACACGTGGACGATGGCTGGATTTTTTTCTCAGAGCCTAGCACAAAATCTGGGCATCCAATGGGATCCTTCTCTCAGGAGGAGTAAGTCTGATTCTCCTCCCAAACACTGTGTTTCTTACTCGTTAACTATAATGGTTTAGGATTTTTACCTTTTTTCTATGACCTTTGTGTTTTCTCAGAGGAGTGTGGCTGCACGGATTCTTGGTTGGGATGTATTATGGAAGACACTGGGTATCGTTAAACACACGCATTATTCTATAGCCTCTCCTGAGCACCTGCCAGGCATTTCAGCTCCTATTTTGCAGTCATATTTCTTTTTGCGATTTGCGTAGGTTTATTTTTCCCTGCTCTCCTCCACAGAGTGCAACACCCACGCAAGTTTTCCAAATGCAGCATCACCGACTACAGGAACTTCCTTCTCAGAGGTGGTGCTTCATGTCTGTTTAACAAACCCAATAAGGTAGGCTTGAAGAACAGTGTCGACATTAGTGTCTATTTACATGATGTGCGAATACTGTTCCTGTCCCGCTGGCAGAGGCTTTTAGCCGGAGAAACGCTGGTCTGAACTGTCAATATTACAAACATATTCTTGCAATAACAAATTCAGAGAAGAAATTAAAGGGTTAGATCACTTAAAAATGAAAAGTCTGTCATCATTTACTCATCATTCTGTTGTACACCAAGGCAGATATACTGAAGAATGTTTGGGGAAAAAATGCCATTGACTTCCATAGTATTTTTTTATTCCTTCTATTGATGTCAGTGGCTGTTTTTTCCCCAACAATCATTCTTCAGAGTATCTTGCTTTGTGTTCAACCGAAAAAAATAATTGCATAAACGCTTAAAACCGCTTGAGTGTGAGGAAATGTTCATTTTTGGTTGAACTATCCCTTTAAGATGCACAGTGGCTAATTTTGACGCCAATGACTTGAGTTTAAACCCACATTTTGAGAGGTATTGAGAATTTTTAATAAAAAGAAATAAATGATTTGAACATTTTGCTAAAAATTATTTAAGAAATAAATATTTATGGTTAGGGTTAAGGGTATGTATATGTAACTATCAAATGATGAAAATTAATAATAATATATTATATAATGGGCGACACGGTGGCTCAGTGGTTAGCACTGTCGCCTCACAGCAAGAAGGTTGCAGGTTCGAGTCCCGGCTGGGGTCAGTTGGCATTTCTGTGTGGAGTTTGCATGTTCTCCCCGTGTTGGCGTGGGTTTCCTCCGGGTGCTCCGGTTTCCCCCACAGTCCAAAGACATGCGGTATAAGTGAATTGAATAAACTAAATTGGCCGTAGTGTATGTGTGTGAATGAGTGTGTATGGGTGTTTCCCAGTACTGGGTTGCGGCTGGAAGGGCATCCGCTGCGTAAAACATATGCTGGATAAGTTAACGGTTGATTCCGCTGTGGCGACCCCTGATGAATAAAGGGACTAAGCCAAAGGAAAATGAATGAATGAATATATTAAATACAATTATTATTAACTTTCAACATTTGATAGTTACATATAATGACAATGACAGTTTATTTATAGCACAATTAACACAAGTAGACCAATGTGCTTCACAAAACCTAAAAACCACAAACAACAAGAGTAAGTCATAGACAAAATCAAGTAAAAAAAAATACGAAGAATAAAAGAAAAGAAAAAAACTTTTACCTGTTCGAAAGCCAGTAAAATATGAAATGAAACCCAGTTCATTTGTTAAAAGCTTTGTCAAACAGGAATGTTTTCAACTAATAATCACTTTTCATTCGGTATTTGTTAGAAAAAAAGAAAATGAATAGGTTTTTAACACTTCTTCAGTAAAGCATGCAGTAAAGTAGTTGTCTTTTCTTACACATAAGCATTAATATCATTTTTCTTTTTTAATACTCATTCTAAGACATTTTGATGACACAAAGAAGGACATCACTTCTGCTCTAAGCATTAATCTCTTTTAAAATCCTGCTTTCTTGGTGTACACATCTTTTCAATAATGTATGTTTCAGTTTTGTGCTATTTTTGGGATCCCACACTCCTACGCATCTATTTTTGGTTCCACGTGCCGTTCTCTGTTACTTCTGTTCTTGTACCCATGAAACACGAAAGTCTCCAACTGAAAGAGCTTGAAGCTGTTTAGATGTCACTAACATCAAATGTCATCCGTTCATCTGTGAACAGCGTCTGATTTTGACTGATATCAAACCTGAAGCCAAAATCCAGCACTTCTTATACAGTTGAAGTCAAAATGATTCGCCCTCCTGTACATTTTTTTTTCTTTTTAAAATATTTCCCAAATGATGTTTAACAGAGCAAGGAAATTTTCACAGTATTTACTATAATATTTTTTCTTCTGGAGAAAGTCTTACTTGTTTTATTTCGGCTAGAATATAAGCAGTTTTAATTTTTTAAGACCATTTTAAGGTCAATATTATTAACCTTCTGAAGCAATATTTTTTTCAATTGTCTACAGAATAAACCATCATTATACAATGACTTGCCCGATTACCCTAACTTGCCTAATTAACCTAGTTAAGCCTTTAAATTGCACTTTAAGCTAAATACTAGTGTGTTGAAAAATATCTAGTAAAATATTATGTACTGTCATATTATGTACTGTCATGGGGGAAAAATATACAGGGGGGTTAATAATTCAGGAGGGCTAATAATTCAGACTTCAACTGTGGACTGTGGAACATTAAAAATGATAAAGAAATCAACTTGTGTTTTTGTGTTGGCAGCTTTTTGAGGCTACAGAATGTGGCAATGGTTACGTTGAAGTGGGAGAAGAGTGCGACTGTGGGAACCGAATGGTGAGAGCTTCTGTTCTTACATAGGAAATCCTTCCATACTGAAAAAACCAAGCATCGATGTGATTTTTGATCTATCTGGATGTGCAGGAGTGCTATAAAGACTGCTGTAAAAAGTGCTCTTTGTCTAACGGAGCTCATTGCAGTGACGGGCCCTGCTGCAATGGCACGTGTTTGGTAAGACGCCTCGCTTTTGACTCAACCATCATTATATCTGCCATTATTCTCAACTGCTGAGTCTCTTGTCATGTGCTGATCAGTTGTTTATCCCAATCTTTGTTTCTCCACTTTTCTCAGTTCTACCCACGGGGATTCGGCTGTCGATATGCTGTAAATGATTGTGACATATCAGAGACTTGTTCAGGAGATTCGGGACAGGTCTTGTTCTTTTTTTTTTTTTTTAAATTCTCTTAGTTATATGTCACTTATTTAAATGTGATGTTGCATTTAAATATGATGTCAATATTAAAACTGTTTTTTAAAAGGGAAATGTCATAGCAATAAATTAGCAGGTGTTGGAATATCTAGCCAATTCCATGCGTGTTCAATAAAAAAAGGTCAGGAGAGGATTTCTTCAATGTCAAAAATATTAGTAATTTATTAGATACAAATGAATAATTCGAGGACAGAGCTCTGGGTTACGTTACTGCAATGCAATACAAGAATTACATTCAGGAGGTTCGCAACTAACTTACATTTCCCTGACTCCAGCATATATACACAACTGATATTAAAAAGTGGAGTTTTGGTGAAACGTCACTTATCAGTCATTCTGCAGTCCTTTGGCTGTTGTACCCAAACATGCTTCCTCTTTCTGCAACCCTTCTCTGCATACCAGAACTGAACAGTTAAGTGACCTTTAATATATTTCACAACTTCTACAAGCATCCAGCTCCTTGTGACATGTCTAGACTTCTTATTAGACAGAAGTCTGGAGCAAGGCCCCCCGCACTATATTTATTCTTATTCTGCAATTTTCCTCTTGTCAGCAGTTCCTTCTAAGAAGTATGCAACACAGTAAGAAAGAAGAAGTATGTTTGGTTAATATATGGTATCATACAAAAGAAAAAGATTGATTGTTAGTCTAAACATGTTTTCTAATAAAAAATAAAGACACAAAATTTATAAAAATACATTCCTTTTCCCCCACACAGGCTTTCCATCCTAACATAATGTAAATCTTTTTAAAGTTCACAAAAAAAGAGCAAATCCCAAATGCGAATTAGGTGCATAAAAAAAGTAACAAGAATTTTAAACCTGACTTCAATGTTCAGATTTTTGTGCCAGAAATGTTTATATATATATATATATATTTTATATTTAGGGAATATCTCATTTACATATTTAAACAACTTTTTAGGAGACTTGTAATACAAAAAAAAATTTTGGAATTGTAAAAGTAATTAATACATTAGGGAAATATGGGGATAATTATTAGTTCAATTCTTTACTATTTGTTTTACTTGCATATTTTCATAACACAAAAATGAATACAGTTTATTGTATAGAACATCCAGTATTTGATTTTCCTGAAAACTATCATTTGTAAATAAGCCGTGGACAGCCTTTCCTGACAATAAGCAAATAATCACCTAACTTAAAAGATGTAACAGTTTCTACATGACAGTCACAGGATGATAATGTTCCCCCCCCAAAAAAACTCCCAAAACATCACTTTCCTTCAGAACTGCCATAACAGAAGGCTTGTTATTCACTAAATGACAGCCCTCCTGCAGTTTTAACACTTCTAGAAAATATGCTGAATGAAGGATTAACTTAGAAAGCCCATTTGTCAATTGTTTATAATTTTGTCCTCCAGAAACCTTACAAATTTTTGTATTTGTATTTTGTAAAATGTATCCATCTAGTAACTAAAATATCAAAGAAGTTACTTGAAATACCTTGTTTCTATCATAGAATGTAAACAATTAAAAATCTAATAATTTAAATAACAAAAAAAAAAATGCTAATATTGCAAGATGTGCGTTACAAATTTTAAGAAGCCAAAAAATAAAATAAACAAGTAAATAACAGGGTGAAACAACGTGGTAAAAATCAGGCGAGGGCTTTTCTTTTTCTGGATTACTTTTTAAAACTGTTGGGTTGGGTTTAGGGTTTAGGGTTTTGAAAACACTATTGGTTGGGTTTAGGGAAGGAGGAGGGTGGGTCAGTCGATCGGTCAGTCAGTCAGTCAACAGCGGCCTTTGGTGGATTTACATGAGAACAGCAGGGGTGAATGGCGCTCGCGAGAGAAATTTGAGATCTCTAAAAGCGTACACAGCGGCCTCTGGTGAATTCGCGAAAACAAAAACTGCAAAAAAACTTAGCTCCTGGGACGTATTTGGTGCTCTCCAGAAATATATATAGCGGTACGTTTTCGGGTTACTTTTTATGGTACTGTGAGTAATGTGTTACATTACTTTTGAGTTACTTTTGCATTACTTTTTCTTACCTGGCTAAGGCTTGACCTGATTCAGAACTTGCAGGTGTTTTTTCCCCCTTTTTTTGTCAAATAGAGGAGCTCTGCAATTAACAACGCACTATATAACCTTAATTTTCCTTAAAAAAACACATAAAAAATTATAATTTAGGATAATCTTCAGAGAACTTCCTAACCCCAGAGGTATACATGCCGCATATACAGATTAATAAAAGTTTAAGGCAATGTGTTGCATTTTTTGCCTTATTAGTTAAGTAAAGTCCCTGTTCATTGAGGCAATCTCCTTTTATCTTTCTTCCATGTGTTCAAAATATTGAGAATACTTCCAGAAATGTAAGGCTCTGACCTGCCATCTTCATTTTTGTCTGTTCCCGCAATGTGACTACGTTAATTTTAATTCAGCAATTTATTTTTTAAAAGGTAATTAATTAAACTAAAAAAGTAACTCACATTACATATTTTACTCAAATATTATTACTTAATTTTTTTAAGTAATGCATTACTTTACTCGTTACTTAGAACAGTAATATTATTACGTAACCCGCTTTACTTATAATGCATAACCCCCAACACTAAATACGTGAGAAAATTATTGAAATGTTTGAAAACAATGTTCCTCAAAGAAAGA
>CAIGQV010000919.1:5059237-5083512 GCA_903798115.1 Danio jaintianensis
CTAGTATTCAGCTTAAAGTGACATTTAAAGGTTTAACTAGGTTAATTAGGTTAAGTTAGGGTAATTAGGCAAGTAATTGTATAACGATGGTTTGTTTTGTAGACAATCGAAAAAAATGCTTAAGGGGATTAAAAATTTCATTTTAGCTGTGTCAAAATCGGCAATGCCATCAGGGGATCTGGATATATACTGTAGGCCTTTGTGATATTCTTGAAAATGTCAGAAAAACTTTTTTCCATTAGGATGATAATTTTGGGCAGCTCCAAAACATATTAACATCTTACTAAGTTTTTTAAAACCAATGTAAAGGATGTATTACTTTAAATTGTATATGGTCATACTGATGACCTATATATCTCCCATTGTTCATCTGTAATTTCATTCTAAATCACCCTCCCAGGAGGATTTTAAGTGTATATGTATGGAATGCCTCCTTTCTTATTAGGGTCATGCAAAATTATCATTTCCATTACTGGTTGATTTGGATAGTTGGTAAACAATGGGTTATTTAACAAAGTTTCACAGGCTGAAATTATGGAAATATTTGATCAATAAATATGTCTATAAAATGATACCTTCATTCAATAAATCCAGTCAACAGAGTAACAGAGTTGTCTCACTTCAAATTAGTAGAGCCTTGGTCCCAGAAGCGGTTTTCTATCTTAACAAGTGGATAAAATCTCCTGAAATACATATATGTTATTTTCCCTCTTCTGTAGTGGAGGACATGTTCTGTTGGACGATGACACTGATCTTGGGTATGTGGAAGACGGTACGCCATGTGGCCCCTCTATGATGTGCCTTGAGCGGAAGTGTCTCTCCATCTCCTCTCTGAACCTCACAGCCTGTCCGTCTGGCCCGGGCGGTCGAGTCTGCTCTTCTCACGGCGTGAGTGATCACCATCTGACCACATTCAGACTTGAAAATAATTCTGAAAATAATCCAGAAATCCACTCAAATAGGCTCGCAAATGTAACCCAGAATTTGAACAGTAGGGATTCAATTATTTCCCTGAATTCAGTTTATATCAGAGCAATGACAATTGGTTCCTCAACAACTGAAAATAAAACTGCTTTCATTTACTCAGCCTAATGCCATCCAAAATGACTTTATTCTTTATTATAATCTTTATTATTTGATTTATTTGAAATTAAAATGGTGAGACAGCTTAATTTAGACAATAATGCCAAAAGTATAATTTCTTTTTCAATATTAATTGCTAGACGTCTTATATTGCTTAAATGGAAGGACAAGTTTCCATCAATTTTTAATCATTGGATTTAGGATCTTATGTTTGGAGAAGATTTACAATGGAGAAGATTCAGTACTTCACCAATGGCTCAAAATTTTCAGTCAAAAAGGTTCAGTCAAATATTTTATTTTATTTGGCAGCCAGTGCTGACATAGAGCAAATGGATCCAAACTTAATATTTGCAGTTTGACTGTTGATTCCCTCTATTTCATTAAAATTTGTATCTATTTAATTTTTCTTTTTTTAAGCCTATTGTGATTCATTTTATATATAAGTATAATAGATGAGTGAACATATAATGGAACTATATTTATATATACACTTAACGGCCACTTTATTAGGTACACCTTACTAGTACCGGGTTGGACTGCCTTTTGCCTTCAGAACTGCCTTAATCCTTTGTGGCATAGATTCAACAAGGTACTGTAAATATTCCTCAGAGATTTTGGTCCATATTGACATGATAGCATCACGCAGTTGCTGCAGATTTGTCGGCTGCACATCCATGATGCGAATCTCCTGTTCCAACACATCCCAAAGGTGCTCTATTGGATTGAGATCTGGTGATTGTGGAGGCCATTTGAGTACAGTGAACTCATTGTCATGTTCAAGAAACCAGTCTGAGATGATTCACGCTTTATGACATGGCACGATATCCTGCTGAAAGTAGCCATCAGAAGATGGGTACACTGTGGTCATAAAGGGATGGACATGGTCAGCAACAATACTCAGGTAGGCTGTGTTGTTGACACGATGCTCAATTGGTACTAATGGGCCCAAAGTGTGCCAAGAAAATATCCCCCAGACTATTACACCAGCAACACCAGCCTGAACTGTTGATACAAGGCAGGATGGATGCATGCTTCGGTGTTGTTGACACCAAATTCTGACCCTACCATCCGAATGTCGCAGCAGAAATCGAGACTCATCAGACCAGGCAACGTTTTTCCAATCTTCTGTTGTCCAATTTTGGTGAGCCTGTGTGAATTGTAGCCTCAGTTTCCTGTTCTTAGCTGACAGGAGTGGCACCCGGTGTGGTCTTCTGCTGCTGTAGCCCATCCGCCTTAAGGTTGGACGTGTTGTGCATTCAGAGATGCTCTTCTGCATACCTCGGTTGTAACGAGTGATTATTTGAGTTACTGTTGCCTTTCTATCAGCTTGAACCAGTCTGGCCATTCTCCTCTGACCTCTGGCATCGACAAGTCATTTGCACCTACAGAACTGCCACTCACTGGATATTTTCTCTTTTTCAGACCATTCTCTGTAAACCCTAGAGATGGTTGTGCGTGAAAATCCCGGTAGATCAGCAGTTTCTGAAATACTCAGACCAGCCTGTCTGGCACCAAAAACCATGCCACGTTCAAATGCATTGAGTTGCTGCCATGTGATTGGCTGATTAGAAATTTGCCTTAACAAGCAGTTGGACAGGTGTACCTAATAAAGTGTTCGGTGAGTGTGTGTATATATTAATATATGATGTAAAACAGATTAAGAATGTGCATAATATAATGTATAGAAATGGTGCAGTGGAGAGGGGGGGGGGCTCTGTTGGAGCAAAGATAATTTGTCTCTATTTTTCAAATCTTTTTGAAATTGTTGTTTTATTGAGTAAAACTTAAAAAGAAAAATAAATGGTCAGATAGCAAGAAACTGAATGTATCGGTTAAAGATATAATCCTCATTCCTTGAAAAAGGAACAGAGACAATACATCGAAGACTAAAGGGATGGGGGATTCCACTTAGGAGACCACTTACTTTGCAGTGTGAACACAGCAGCAACTGAACGCTACCCCAGATAGTCATGCAGTGTGAAAACATCTGTGATCTGACAACTTTAAATATCACACTGTGTGAACTCTTCACAAGGCCAAATCCCCAATCTCATTGATCTCCGACATAACACAGACAAACCCGGCTGAGAGGGAAGATTATTTACAACATTATTATGTTTAATCCACACCCTCTGCAAAAGATACTTTCATTCTCAAAGTGCTGGTAGCTGTTGACTTGCTTTTCAAGTCATCAATAAAGTCATGTATAAAGATCTGCTGAAGGAAAAAAGGCACCTAGATACACAATTATTTTATTTATTTTATTTTAGCAAAGCCACTTATTACTACTTTGATTTCTTACTATTAAGCTGATTTTCTGTATATCAAACTCATGCTAACGAATAGGAACTTTAGTTATGATTAGAGTTAGACAGAATCTGCAGACATTTTTTTTCTATTTCTGTGCAGAATTTCGTGAAAATAATAATAATAATAATCTGCGGATTTATGCGAAATGATTTTGGGAGTATCATAACTAAAAACTAAATGTATGAAATAAAAAAAATAATACCTTTTTAACTTTTATTCAATGTTTAAAATGCAAATCCAATTAGATCCACTTAATTAGTAAACAAAGCAAGTCTTTCATATGATATATCTACTAAAAGACAGAAAATATAACTTTACAAACTGTATTGTAAAATAAACCATATGAACATGTTAATATTAGTCAATAATATTACAGAAATTCATTTAAAAACTGAATAAATGTAAATTTACACACATTTACACAAGGAAATAAATAGACTCAAGGATGGGCTGAAAATCTGCGGATTTCTGCAGGTGCAGATTTCATGTGGGCCTAGTTATGATTTACCGATTACACCAAGTTTTTTTCCCAACTGTGTACCACCTTTTAGGTGTGCAATAATGAAGCAACCTGCACATGTGATGCTACCTGGGCAGGAACCGACTGCAGCATGCATGATCCGCCGAAAGAGCCGCCTGTCATCGAGGACCCAGGTCCCAAGGGTTCGTGACCTCTCCTTCATCCTCTAAACACAAAAACCTTGCAATACACACACACACACACACACACTCACACACAAACACACACACACACCCACACACACACACACACACACACACACACAACTTACAACCTAGCTCCCACTTGCATACACACTTTAACTCCAAATCCACTGCAAAGCCACTTCCAAAGATTTTGTTTTTCTAGGTGCCCATTTTGGTAAATGTGACTTTCCCACTCAAAAGACATACACAATTTTTAAGAAAAAAACAAAAACAAAACAAAAATGGGGCCTTGAGTGACATTTTCTCTGCTGAATCACCCCTATTTCCTCTGCACAGTGAGCGTGGCCACAAACAGGCTGATAGGGGCAGTGGCAGGGACCATTCTGGCCCTGGGGGTGATTTTTGGAGGCACAGGGTGGGGAATAGAGTAAGCACCTCTTAACCCTTTAATGCCTCTCCCCTAGCAAGAGGGAGATCCTGTGCTCCCATGTGTGCGCGTGTATGTGCGGTTGTGTGTACGTGTTCTCCCAGTGGCTTTGTCCGTTGTGTTGAATGTGATGGTGCCTTGTCATTTTTTTTTTTGTCGTGTAATTGGACTGATTGATTGGTATATCTCTTATTTTCTCCTCTCCCTTGGCTGCTATTATCATGGATATTTTTATTATCACCCTGTGTCAATGGAGTGTTGCGGTGCTTCCCTCTCTGGTCCATGTGGGGCATTTACATAGACTCAAAGCAAGAAGACAGAAGAACGAACGAGGAAGGTGGAAAAACATGATCACTTGGACTGACATTGACGACTGACACAAAGTCCCCTCGGAATTGGCCTACTTTCTTGAGCTAAATATTCCAGTCTAACTAGGTCCGATGTGTGCGTGAGTGGGTGAAAGTTCAGCGTGAGTGTGTTTGTAGGTTAGTGTTACTTTGTATGTCTGTGTGTGCGTCTATGCATTTGTTTGCGTCAGTCCTGCGTTGGTAGCGCAGCTCAAAACACCTCGGTGCTTTAAAATCGTACCAACTTACCACTGTGCCCAAATCTGCAGCCGCTAAATTCCCCCAATAACATCCCACACACACACACACACTATGCTATCAAGGGTAAGTTGAGCCAAATCTACCCTACGGATTCCCGAGCTTTTCCTATGTCACATTAATCACATGACTGAAAGCGTGTATAACATAAGTGAAGTCCAGCATTTGATGTGTAAATCCTGCATGCTGTGCAGGTGCCCCCTGCAGCTCACGTCATGTTTCTCTCCCATCATGCCCTTCTGCAGGTCCTAGCGCCACCAACCTTATCATAGGCTCCATCGCAGGGGCCATCCTGATGGCAGCCATAGTGCTGGGGGGGACGGGATGGGGATTTAAGTAAGAGCTGCACCGCATGCTTCCTATTGCCTGCCAGCCTGGAACAGGCTCACTCACACTTAAACATACACACACACTCACACACAATACATACATGCACACAACACTTACCATTACACACTCCAATTCACACACACACACACACACAAGGGCCTGGGCTTCTGCTACAGACAACAGATACTAAAACTACATTTCTACATTCTGAGTTAATGCTAGGATAAAATGACAAAGCTAAAGTATGCCAGGTACTTAGTCACTTACAAAATTTGCCAATTTAATAACCTTATATTTGTTTACATGTAGCATTTTTTAAGTATACTTTTGTTTACATATGACAGCAAGATAGATGCTAGCTTAGCTCATTAGCACGTGCTAACTAGATCAAGAAAGTAAAATTGGCTAAAAAAACAACAAATAGGTCATTTAGTGTACGTCGAGACTAATAAGCCCATTGGTTTAGCGCTCTGTAGACTGTAGCAGAACCTCGTTGCAAACTGGCCCATCGCTTGACATGCATGCGAGCAAAATGGTAAAATGGATACTGAGCAAGATGTGTAATGACAGTTTTTGATTAACAATAATATCAAAATGTAGATTCTTTTATTTTTGCTATCACTATCAGTGTACAGTATCAGTAATACCATGACCAACTTATGTAGTAAGGTGGGAATTGTTGGAGAAAGTAACTTTGTATGCTTATTTAAAGCTACACTATGTAACTGTTTTGTGCAACATTAATGAATTTTTAATACTGATTGATCAGATCATAAATTGACTTTGCAACTGTGTTTTCAACTTCTGTATTTTAGAGCCGTTGGGACGAATTTAGCAGAATACTTCAATCATATACACCTATGCATGCTTACATCTTATTCATAAATAAAGGAGAGAAAGTCAGGCTAGTACTATATGCTGTGAGTTTTGTAGTTCCAAAAAGAAATAACACTGACTTTGTGAAATTTGACTGGGTTCAGTGCTTAGCCTTGTGGCCAAGTTTGCATTTTACTTTATCTAATATGAAAAGCAATTATGTGTAATGTCAGCATTGCTGAACTTTTGTAACATGATATTAAAGCAATTGTTTGTTTTAAAATGAAAAGGATTTCATCCATGTACAACAGCTGAGTCAAACCATTCTCGCAATGTTTTTTTCTGCAAGTTACTTGTGCTTTAACCATTAAAGGGCAGAAAGATGCATAGTGTAGCTTTAAAAATGTCATTAAATGTGTATAACATTAAATATGTTTTTAGCAAAACTATACAAGTGCATTTGGTTCAAAAACAGTATATGAATATAAATTAGCCTCTGTTTGATTTGCAAAAAAGTTTTTGTCTTGTTTCTAGGCCAAATCTATAAAAATAGTTAAATCAAGAAGCATTTTCTAGAAAAATAAAAATATTGATTTGTTTTCCGAAATAATACATCCAAAGTGAGATTTTTCTTTAAAAAGGCTAAATAATCTGCCAATGGGGTAAGTAAAATAATCTTGTTTTCGGTTTGAAGTATGTTTTTTTACTCACCCCACTGGCAGATTACTTTGCTTGTTTTATAGAAAAAAAACTATTAGTATTATTTCTGAAAACAAAATAATATTTTTTATCTAAGTATGTATTTTTGGACTAAAAACAAGACAGAAACTCTAAATAGGAAAAGCATTTTTTGCAGTGAGTCTGCGGACTTGTAAAACCTTTTTAAGCTAGGAGGAAATTCTGGGAAGCTAGCTTTGAGATCTGGAGGTCCTCCAGGAAAACGTAGCTCACCGCAGCATGCTCATTTGCACATAGCATCTTGACTGAGCCCATTTAGAGTTTGCATGCAGACTGGCACCAAGCCAGAGCTAAAGCGGAGTGCTATCAGAGCATCGCACAAAGGCTGGGCTCACCTTAAGTGAAGGGAAGGGAGGGGTTGTTTGTTGTTTTCCTTGCTTTGAGAAGTGGGGTGGGTTGTTGGGGCGGGATGGGACGGGACGGGATGACGACTTTCTGACCCACTCTCCTCGCCGTGATCTCTCTCTCAATCCCCCCTCCGTTGTCTGAAAGGGTGAGAGTTTGAGCGGAGAGGGGTGGAGGTTGTGTCGTAGGCAGCCTTTGTGCCATGGCTGGCTGCCACGCCCTCTTATCTCCCGGAAGGCCCTGGGCCCCCCTGAAAACCTAGAACAGAGCAAGAGCCCTCACCCCCCACCCGGACTCGCCCGGCACCGCTGCCTTTACTGCCTGCTTCACAGAGACCTGGTACAGACACACGCGCTGCACTGCACCTGCATGCTACCCCAGTCACCCCCCCCCCCCTCTTTCCCCCCTACACAGCGATAGTGGCGTCTCCCTTCTAACCTCTCTATGGACAGGTGCATGTTAAACTGCTGGGATGCCCCACATCAAGCCACGCTACGGGGAGGTTGTGTCAAATCCCTGTCGTTGTTGGTGTTGTTGCAGTTCTTGTTGCCTTTCTTGTTGTTCCTGGTGGTATCGTCGTCGTTCATGTTGTGGGTGTGACGTCCTTTTCTGACCCTTGATGTTGTACACTCTTTCTTGCTGTTCTTTGTCTATGTCCATGTTTTTCTCCCAGGAGGTAATGTTCTTTTTCCACATCCCTTGTTGTCTTTTCTAACACATACTCACCTGAAGTCAGCGATCGCTGCGAAGGACTGCCACTTTTACCCACCGCAACCAGATGCGTTTAGGCTGGTCTGTTCTGTCCTGGAGGGCTTCTGTCCTGCAGATTTTAGCTCCAGCCAGACTTGCCTAGGAGTTTTTTTTGTGAGTCAAAAGGGATAGATCACCCAAATCTGAAAATATATTTTGAAGAAAATTTACCAGACAATATTTATTTTAACCAGCCATGCGGAAACACACAATAATACTAGTACTAATGGTTTTTAGTTTATCGTTGCTTAAAGGTCTCCTATTTTATTCCTTTTACATGATGTAAGATAAGCCTTTGGTATCTCCAGAATGTGTTTGTAAAGTTTCAGCTCAAAATACCCATCAGATTATTTATTATACAACGCAAAAATATGCCCATTCTGGGCTCAGTGCAAAGTGTAGATGTTTTTGTAGCCTGTGCCTTTAAATGCAAATGAGCTGGTTCTCCCTGCCCACCGCTCCCACATGCGTGTCTGCTTCTCATGCATTATGTCAGATAAACAGCAGTCAGTGACAGAGAATGATCACAGAGAGCTGGAACAGATCTTTTAATCCCAGTTTCTTTGCAAATCCTGTTCTGTGGACGTTTATACATGTTACTACGGAGACATGTTAATATGTGCATCGATTCGGTGGGCGGAGAAAACCGCATTCCTACGTCACGTTGCGGTGGGCCTCGAAATCACTGGAATTTGGATGCTATTTTAAAATAGGAATTTTTTTTTGTTAAAGAGACTTATTGTGTTCATATCACTCCAATATGACAGTGGACACACTATACCTACACACAGTTCTGTCCAAACAGCTTCCAAAAGTTGATTTTGCATCATAAGCACCCTTTAAAATTTAAGAAAAAAATCTAAACAAACCAATTAATGGGAATTGTTAACTATTTAGTTTTCCTCCGGTTTCTTTGAATAATGAATAAATTCATTTTATTGACTGAAAGCCAGACAGTCAAATCAGCAATCTCTCGTTTTTACACACAATCCCATTACCCCTCATCCTCAGACAGGGCTTGTGTATCTAAATACTAGTATATTTAAAACCTCTTTCACTGAAAATGGCAGTCAATTCATTCAAACACTGTTCTCGCTGTCACCGACATTACCATCCTTTGAAATAATCGGATAATGCGCTCGTGTTTTATCAGATGTGCCACGTGTGTACATTATTTAATGAATGCACAGCTGTGGAAAGCACAAGTAGGGAGGGGCACATCAAACCTGATTGGTCAACAAAGATACATGTTCCAGCATGATACCAAAACTGGACAAGCGAATCTCTAAAAAAAAAACTGATTGTAGTTCTCACTACATTGTGTTGTGATTTATAAAAACTTTACCCACAAACTGGCAGCTAAAAACTTCTATATATACTCGCTAATGCTTAGTCTTACTTGACGAGTGTTAGTTTTAGGCTCTGCCTGTAACAGTTGACTTCTACATTATTTGTTTTTCCTACTTTGGAAGTCAGTGGTTACAGGTTTTCAGCTTTCTTCAAAATATGTTCTACTATTCAACAGAATAAAGATCCACCTTGGAGTGAGTAAACAGTAATTTTGGGGTGAACTATCTCTTTAAAGTTGACTCTAAACTCTGCAGGACAGTTGCCTTCCAATTAGCAGGACTGGACACCCCTGATGTCAGGAGTAAAACAAGGCATTACCACTAGCTAATTATTCTTCTAATTAAGAATCTGAGCAAACATCTAGTAGGTGGTTGCTGCGGGTAAGGCGGTACGATGGGCAGCAAGTTGTATGTTGATATCTCTGGCATTGCCCGCACTAACCCCCTTTTGTTTGTTTTGTCCTGTTTGTCCTCAACACCAAGAAATGTCAAGAAAAGACGATACGACCCTAACGCCAGTGCCATCTAAAGGCTAAGAGAACTGCACCCTTGCCTAGTGTGCCCCTGGGTTCAGTGGGAACCCGCTGGACTGTACCCTCTCCTGCTGCTGACGGCGTCGGCATTACTTGAATTAAAAAAAAGGACAGAAAGCGAGAGAAGAGAGAGACTGAATGATCAATCATTTTTTCATCCGATGTCACATAGAACTGCTTCTCTAGCGCTGCCCCCTTCCCCCCGTTCCTTTGCCCTCTGGTCCAGAGCATCCACACTGAGCATCCCAGAAATACTGATAGAGGATGGTAGCACTCATCGGGGCATGACTTCCGGTTCACACGCCCCTTCCTCCGGTTCCGACCCAGGCATGACCAGCTTCAGCTGTGGACCTCGCATGGCAGAGGAGGGACACCAATGCAAGAACATATTTGTTCTAAAGAAGAATGACTTGAAGTTCCAGTAGGTTGGTGACCCATGTGAGTGTGTGTTTTACCACACTAATGATGTCTAATGAGAGGGACCCATATCTTCTTCGGACAAACATTTCAAGGCAGTCTTTTTTTTTTAGCATGTTATTGCAGCCATTTTCTGTAGTATTAATGAAGACACCCAGATGAAAAAGTTAAAAAGAAAAAAAAATCTATCCATTTGGCCAGCAGCGTATACAGCTGCATGATGAAATCACCACAGTTATATATGCCTGATGACATCAATTCCCCTTAAAAGAAAAAAAAAAAAATGAAAGAACAAAACTGGCTGGGCCCTGTAGGTCTGCCCTGACCTGAATGCCGTAACAGGCCAATCAGAGAGCTGCATGATGTAACTGCACTGGGGCGGAGCCCACACAGCCTGCTGCGCTTTTCAAGGTATCTGCATGTCAAAGGAAAAACAGTTAACATTTACTTACTATGCAAAGGGGAAAACGTTGCACAAACCCAAAGGTTTGGTAAAGAATTCTCGACCGAGACTAACAATGAAATTGATCTCAAGCTAGCGGATTATTAATAAGGCAGTCTTTTATATGCTCGGCCATCTATGTTTGACATTATAATAAGCTTCTGATTACTTAAAATGAATGTTTCTATGAAAATCTCAGCTTCTGAAAAACTCAAACGTCATTGTCATCTGTGTGGGACAGCATAAACTTGAGGCACTTGCGATATTACTAATAGAACGGGGCTTTTTGCAATAGAGGGAGCTCGTATTTTGGCCGATTCCACTGAAATATGAGCAGAGAGAGAGGGTGTTTTTCTATACTACCATTGATCTACACCATCAGGTTTTTGAACTCATCTTCTAAACCCTGAGCCCTTTTACAGCCATCTCATGTTCCCATGGAAACATCGCCAAAACAACAGATAATGATAATAAAATTGATAAAAATTTACCTTCTCGTTTCTTCAGTCGTCCTTTGCAAATCATCACACATATTAGTACAATAACTTTATTGTGTATTAAATGCAAAATATATTTAAAACTATAATGTTTATGGAAAAGGATTCAAAGTCTATAAAAAAAAACCTTAAAAAAGCACAGCATATACATTCACTATAAAACCACACATTGCTTATAATAATGGATTTTCTCAATTTCATTCATTCATTCATTTATTTTACTTCGCCTTAGTCCATTTATTCATCAGGGGTCACCACAGCGGAATGAACAGCCAACTTATCCAGCATATGTTTTACACAGCGCATGCCCTTCCAGATGCAACCCAGTACTGGGAAACACCCATACACTCTCACATTCACACACACACACACACACTACAGCTAATTTAGTTTATTCAATTCATCTATACTGCATGTCTTTGGACTGTAGGGGAAACCGGAGCACCAGTAGGAAGCCCACAACAACACGGGGAGAACATGCAAACTCCACACAGAAATGCCAACTGACCTAGCCGGGACTCGAACCAGCGACCTTTTTGCTGTGAGGCGACAGTGCTAACCACTGAGCCAGCGTGTTCGGTCATGTGATTTTGTTATAAGAGATCATGGGATGATGAAAATGTGTGTGAGTGGACAAACCAGCAGGCTGACCACATTGTAAAACATCTGAACTGTTGTTTTGGTCATTCTAAAACGCTGTAACCATTTCAGTATTAGTGTTATTATATTATTAATAACCTACAGAATAGTCAAGAGCGTCTGTGCTCCGCATCTCACGCCTTGCATTAATTGTGTGCCGGCATTGTCTTCTGAGGCGCAAGTCATTTTTTTAATAAAGAAAAGATCCACGCAGCTTCTTCTACAACAGCAAATTCCGTTTTTACTTTTGATATTTGGCGCCAGTTAATCAGGAAGTGACGAGTTTGTTCTTTTTGACTCATTGAATGGAAACGCTGCTTTATTCACATGTCTTTTATGCGATATTCCAGTTTTGCGCATAAATTTTATTCGCATTTTTGGATGGAAAGACGATGAGAGAGCTCCAGGATTTTATCTAAAATATCTTCATTTGTGTTCTGAAGATGAACGAAGGAAGAACATGACGGTGAGTAGTTAAATTAATAGCAGAATTTTCATTTTCGGTTGAACTAATCCTTTAATTCCAAACTCTGCATTATAATGAATGACTTGTAAATGTAATTAGTGCAAATGCGAGGGACAGTTTGTTTGCAAACTGTCATTGTCACCATCATGCCAAACTGGAGGTCTTTACAGAAGTGACGAGGTGAGAAACGGAGTCTCTGACTCCCTCTGCTGCCGTCATCAACATTTCTTTTTGGAGACAGACTGACCCTGATGGAGAGAACACACAAAACCAGCACACGTCAATTCAGATGTACTCAATGTAAATATTGAATTGTTATTATTTCATTTATTTGTAAAATCATACATTTGTAAAGAAATGTTTAATAAAGGAAACAAAATATAGTTTATTTAATGGTCCTACTTTATATTATGTGTCTTAACACTTCTATTGTTAATAAGGTTAAGGTTAGGACAGTAATTATATTCATTATATATTTATAAATATATCAGTAAAATGTCAATGCAGTTGAAGACTAAATTATATTATGTGTCTTAACACTTCTATTGCTGATAAGGTTATGGTTATGTAGTAAAAATTATTTCTAATAACTGTCTTTGTCATGATGTAAGTACATAATTTTTGACTAGATGCCAGTTCATTAATAATATTTTGGAGGATACTATAGTATTCAGCTTAAAGTTCACTTTACTAAATTTAATTAACTTACTGTAAATAGGCTAATTAGGTTTATTTGGCAAGTCATTGGACAGCAGTGGTTTGTTCTATAGCCAATTGAAAAATAATAATTTAATAATCTTAATGAAGTTAGTAATATTGACATTTAAATATTCAAATTTATTCCAACCAAAAAAATAAATAATTAATAACTTTCACCATAATATAAATACAAACTGAAAATATTTCCTTGCTGTTTTCGAATATTTGAAAAAGAACTCAAATGTCAAAGGATGGCTAATAAATGTGTCCTCGACTGTATACCTACACCGTACAAAATTTAATGACAAAAAGTCAAGACAACAAACATTTTTATGTTGCTTTAACCCAGTGTTTCTCAACCACGTTCCTGGAGGACCACGAACACTGCATGTTTTGGATGTCTCCTTTGTCTGTCACACCCATTACAGGTCTTTCAGTCTCTGCTAATGAGCTGATGATCTGAATCAGGTGTGTTTGGTTAAGGAGACATGGAAAATGTGCAGAGCTGGTGGTCCTCCAGGAACATGGTTGAGAAACACTGCTTTATCCTATTTTAATAAGTTGACCAAGTTTCAACTAAATTTTTTAAGTTATACAAAGGTTAACTTATTATTTTTAGTCAGTTGATTAATGTTGAGATAACAAAAAAGTTAATTTGATTTGATTTTAATTTGATACATTTGAAAAATGTAAGGCAGCAAGATCTTTTTTTTTACAGTGTACAGTTGAAGTCAAATTTATTTATATACCGTGAATTTCTTTTTCATTTTCAAATATCTCCTAAATGATAAAACAGAGCAAGGAATTTTTCACAGTATTTCCGATAATATTTTTTCTTCTGGAGAAAGTCTACTTTGTTTTATTTGTGCTAGAATAAAAGCAGTTTTAATTTTTTTTTTAACATTTTAAGGTGATTATTATTAGCCCCCTTAAGCAATATGTTTTTGATTGTCTACAGAACAAACCATTGTTATACAATGACTTGCCTAATTGCCCAAACTTGCCTAATTAACCCAGAAAAGCTTTTAAATTGCACTTTAAGCTGAATACTAGTGTGTTGAAAAATATCTAGTAAAATATCATGTGCTGTCATCATGGCAAAGATAAATGAAATCAGTTATTAGAAATTAGTTATTAAAACTATTATGTTTAGAAATGTGTTGAAAAACCTTCTTTCCGTTAAGCAATTCATAAGGGCTAATAAATAATTCAGGAGGGCTAATAAATCTGACTTCAATTGTACCTACAAAATATATGCATAATATTAAATGATTCATTTAAACCTTACATTTAAACTTATATGTACATTACAAACTTACAAAGTTGCTAACATAATAGTGAAAAACTGCAGAAACCTGAGGCTGTATATAGAGAAAGCTCATTTCGAAGTCTCTGTACAAGCTCGCAGAGATCTTCCTCGTCGTCCATCTCTGAATCATCTGAGTGGTCATCCGGTGCTAAATCCGACATGCATCCATGAAATAAAGAAAGATCCTGTCTGTCATGTTGTAGCTCCTCCTCTTCTGTATGTAGCTCCTCCTCCTCTTGCTGTACTAAAGCTGTATGGACGTCCTGCGTCAGAACACTCTCTGTGTCGTCCAGATTAGTGGAGATGTCCTCTGAAACCTCATACAGAGTGTCCTCCTCCTCTTCAAACCTTCGTTCTTGATGAGTTCCTCCCTCCTTCTCCACTTCATGTTCTCTGCTGGAGCTTTCATGAGGTTTTAAACATCCAGGTTGTGTCCAGTTGTTCTCACTAATGCTGCCATCTTGTTCTGGTTGAAGGTTTGAACGGGATGTTTTGAGCTCTTCTTTGTGCCTCAGACTCAACAACTGTGACAATAACAGGGAAATACAGTTACTAGTTATGGAGTAAAAACTCTGTGATTATTTTTTTGAATAAAATAAAAGTCACATGACATGGTCCAATATTGTATAGCTTAGAAAGTGGTGTCATTCCAAAATAGCAATTGGTAACACTTTAGAATAATGGACCATTAGTTAATGTTAGTTAATGTATTTACTAACATTAACTAAGTATGAGTAATCATTTATTAATCATAGTTATAATGCAATAACTAATGCATTATTAATATCCAAAGTTGTGCTCGTTAACATTAGTTAATGCGCTGTGAGACATGAACTAACATTATTTAACTTAAATAACACAAACTTAGTTAACAAAGATAAATAAATACAATAATAAATGTATTACTAATTGTTTGTTCCTGTTAGTAAATATATTAACTAATATACCATTATTTGAAAGTGTTATAGCCATTTCTTCTTCAAACAGTATAGAAGATTGATTTTGATTCAAAAATAGATTGTTATGAATGATATAGTACATCTCTGTCCTGTAACACACAGAGCTGTTTATATCCTTGACCTGTTGTGCTTTTTCATGCTTTTTTCATCTAAATAAATCTGCAGCAGTCAGATGGCACCACAGTCATGTAGTTTTTTTACATGTTAGAGTTCACAGAACATTTTGTAAAGGTTGTAATTTGCTTTTTAAAGTTTTATGAGGACACAAGCTGGACACAATTTTATAGTTCTCATATATCCAACAGTTCTACACATGAAGTGAACTGAACGCACATACTTGTTTTTATATAAATGTAAATATACATTTAAGATTTATATTTGAATATTGCAAATATAATTTCTGTCCACATGGGTTACAAAGTATTTTTTTACATTAACTAATAATATGCTATTTGTTAGTTGTTGTTTATTTTTTAAATTTATGTATGAATGACACAATATTGGATCGTATCTGATTGCATGTAATCTGTATTATTTTTATGGCTAACATGATTGCAAATTATTCTCACAATAATCTGATTCTCCCTATTTCTTTTATCTTTTTTTTTATGTTCTTTCTAAAAATTCCACTGTATCATATGATTTAGCTTTGAATATTCACAAAATATAAATAAATACTTTAGAATAAATGTATTTATGATCCATGTTTCAGAATAGGGGGTCGAATAGAATAAATATAAAACATAATGTAATTTCTAATCAGTAACAGACAACTTCTACATTGCACTTGACAAATATGCATCACATTTAGATGGATGGAAATTTTAATTTAGATGAACTCACAGGAATACTTTTTCTTAGAAAATAGCCTCATTTTCAAGTCAACTGGAGTTAAACAATTGTGTTTCATCATTTTTGAATCCATTCAGTCGATCTCCAGGTCTGGTGAAAACACTTTTAGCTTAGCTTAGCATAAATCATTGAATCGGATTAAACCATTAGCATCTCACTCAAAAAGTAAAATAATTTAAATAGAAATTTGATAATTTTCCAAAGCTTGACTCTTCTGTACACTCTATACACTGTATTCTAGGACTGATGGAAAATGAAAAGTGGCTACTTTTGGATTAAAAAATGACAAAATTCAACTGTTTAACTGTAGTGAAATTTTAAAGTGAGTCTATTTGTAAAGTGTTCCTTTAAAGTTGGCAAATAGGCCTAGATAAATCTTTTTCATGCCGCTCCTCACATGTCTGACTGTGTCCAGTTCTTCCTCCAGATGCTGGTTTTGTTGGTTGAGCGTCTCCATCATGCTCTTCAGCTCAGTGCATTTGTCCTCCAGTGAATCGTGCTCTGACTGAGCTGCGACTCTCCACACCTGAAACTCTTTCTCCAGGAGCCTGATCATAACACACATACAAACACACTGAGCTCCAATGCAATCTTTTCAATTTTTTTCTGTACAATCTATTTTAGAAAAGAGCTCACCATTTGTCCCTCTGCAGATCCCTCATGGCCTTCTGGGTAACACTGATGTCTTTCTGGAGTTCAGCTGTTTCTCTCTGTAACACCATAGATATAAAGGTATTCATAAAGTGATCATTTATCATGCATCATGATAATCTAGCAAGAAAAATTATTAATCAAAATTAACATTTTTTAAGGTGTAGTATCAATATGTTATTCTTAAGGTTCTCTGTACGTTAATGTATTTTAAAACAGTCACAAAATTCGCCATTTAAAATTTTCGACATGAATATATAAGCGGGTGATTCTATAATTGAAGGTACATTTGGTGTCTAAAGCCATCGTTTTTTTCAGCTTTAAAAAAAATGGTTCGATTTTTGATTGATTGTGTATAAAATGTGTTACTTATTTTCAAAGATCACAAGATGTTACATGCCATGACAATACAATACTGTATGTAAAAAGTGTCTTACATTGCCAAAAATCATGATTTCTTGATCTCCCAATTTGTGTATTTTTTCAATCCTGAATCATTGCATAAGTAAAAGGTTTTATTTTCCTGTTCTTTTGGTAATATATATTTGTTTGTATTTATAAAAGTTCTAAATGATAATTTTCCTAATTCTACATTTTTTTCAAACAAAAATGTGTCTGTAAACAGGGGCGGACTTAACCAATAAGCCAGGTAAATAGTGGCTTAGGGCCCCGGGGAATTAGGGGGCCCCGACCAATGCCAAGAACCCTATACTAATCATATAGCTCTTTTATAAATTTTCTATCATATGTTGTAAAATCTGTCTTTAAGTCATACCATACCAAGTTTTTAATGTTATTACTTAATCTAATCTAAATATGGCTAATTAACTGTACATAGTTTGTGAACTTGTTTTTATTTGTGAATTTATTGTATTTAATTTTACATTAAGAAGATAAAGGTTCCACTTAAAATATTTTTTTAACATGCAGTTTTTTCATTCATTCATTTTCTTTTCGGCTTAGTCCCTTTATTAATCTGGGGTCGCCACAGCAGAACGAACCGCCAACTTATCCAGCATATGTTCTACGCAGCGGATGCCCTTCCAACTGCAACCCATCACATCCATACACACGCATTCACGCACATACACTACGGACAATTTAGCTTACCCAATTCACCTATAGCGCATATCTTTGGACTTGTGGGGGAAACCGGAGTACCCGGAGGAAACCCACGCGAACAAGGGGAGAACATGCAAACTCCACACAGAAATGCCAACTGACCCAGCCGGGGCTCGAACCAGCGACCTTCTTGCTTGCTTCTTGCAGGCGATTGTGCTACCCACTGTGCCACCGTGCTGCCCCCATGCAGTTTTGTTTTTACAAAAAAAAAAACTGAATCTACAGAGAAAAAAATATCTATAGAGAAAGAGAATGTTTTGAGTTTCAATGCTAGGGCCCCACACCTGGAATTGCTTAGGGCCCCCAAATCCCTAAGTCCGCCCCTGTCTGTAAATTCTGTTACCATACAATGCTTTGCTTTTAAATTGGTGGAATTATCTCCCACAACTATGTAAAAAACAGATAATGATGTCACTTTCCCCTGCTGATAAGATGTGAAACACTGAAAGGTGTCTGTGTGTGTGTGTGCTCTTTCTGAGAAAATATTTAAATTGCTGGGCAGGACCAGTGAAGAAAGAATTGCTCTTGATGTGACCAGGACACCCAGTCAATTAATATTACTTAAAGGGATAGTTCCCCCAATAATAATAATAATAAAACTTACTTACTATTTACTCACTCTCAAGCGGTTCCAAACATTTGTAAGTTTCTTTGTTCTGTTTGTTCACAAAAAAATACATATTAAAGAAAAGCTGAAAACCTGTAACTATGGACTTCTATTGAGGATAAAATACTATGGAAGTCAATGGTTACAGGTTTGCAGCATTCTTCAAAGTATCTTCTTTTCTGTTCAACACAAGAAAGAAACGCAAACAGGTTTGGAACAAGTAAAGGGTGAGTAAATCCATTTAACTACATGTACCTAGCTGCTATAGAATCAGGGAATGTTTTAGAATTAGTTGTATGCAATTGTGCATTATATACTTTTATTGTTACAGTATGTACATGTAACAAAGATATATGTGCAATGTCACATTATTTACATTACAAAGTTTTATTGAAATGGCAGATTGGATTTGTACTCATATAATGAAAAGATGAGTTACCTGAGGGATCTGAATCTCTTCTGTCTGCAGGCTTTTAGACTCTACTGTAACGGCAGCAGGAGCAGCAGTCAGACTTGCTTCAGCAGCATCATGTGTGTCTGGATATGCAGCAAACTGCAGCGCTGGAGACGAAGCACTGCAGACACACACATACACACACGCATGCAATCATCTGTATGCTCTTAAACATGTACTATTTGTGGCTTATCCACTGTTAAAAGCTGTGTACCTGTAACGCAGCTCTGCGCTGGATCCTGCTCTCAGGGCTCTCTTCCTCTCTGCTTCTCTCCGGGTGTGTCGAGGAACCAAAGCATGTCGAGCACTGGACGCCAGTGATGCCATCGACTCCTTCCAGGATGGCTGAACAAATCACACATCATTACTGATTCATTTACATTTGTATTAGAGCATTAAACTGACAACCCTAGTTAATATATCTATAATAGTATATGCAAATTGTGATATGCTTGTTTGTTGACCTGAGTGCAGTACTCCAGCACAGGATGGGAGGGCTTGTGTTTCCTGCTGCGTCTCTCTGTCAGAAAGCAGCTTTGGCAGAGGTGTACATTCAGGCATTTCAGACAGCGATACCTACAGTTCAGGGAGGTCAGACCAGGTCAAACACATATAATAATAATATAAGTGTTATTTTAGTATCATTTCTATACTATAATATAGGACTTTCTTCTTTTTTTGAGAGAGAGAGAGAGAGATAGGCTCATTTTCAGGTCACGTGTTAAACATTTTTAAACCCATTCAGCTGATCTCCAGGTCTGGCGGAAACACTTTTAGCTTAGCTTAGCATAAATCATTGAATCAGATTAGACCGTTAGCATCTCACTATATACAATGTTTTAATAAGATTTGTAATTGAAGGAATAGGTCACCCAAAAATGAAAATTCTGCCACCATTTTCTTACCCTTTACGTATTCCCAACTGTTTTGAGTTTTTTTTGAGTTCTGTTGAACACAAAAGAAGACATATTGACAATTTTTTTTCATATCTTGATTATGTGTTCAACAGAACTAAAAAACTCAAACTGGTTTGGAACAAGTCAAAGATGAGCAAATCATTACACAATTTTCATTTTTGGGTGAACTATCCCTTTAGCGTGTATTTGCAGATTTCTTTTAAATTTTATTTAAGTTTGGCATAGTATTTTCTTTTTTTTTTACTTTTGGGTTTGAATTTACTTTTATTTCATTGTTGTTTGTTAGTAAAGTAAAATATACTAAAGTAAAATATAGTAAAAATATTATCCCTGACAAATACACATTACAAATGCTTTACTACCTTTATATACACATGCATGCATCACACATTCAACATGCACTGGACTGTTTAACCCACACCAAGAATAAATACTGTGAAAATGCCCACCTGAGTCCAGTGATAGGAAAGGCTTTACAGGCATGGCAGTGAACTCTGTGTTGTACAGTCTCACTCACTGAAATCCTGTAGAGAGTGGACAACCATAAGAGCAGACGCGGCTCTGACTGCAGCCACCAAATAAAATGCTCCTCAGCCACATGCGCACTGATTACCTGAGAGCAAAAAGTATACATATAAAAAGATAAAACTTCAAAGATTTAAGTGTGTTTACATATGTGTGAGCTAATATCAGAATCAGAATATCTGCTAAGGTTTTAGTCTTTAGGTTTTAAGTCTAAATGTTTGCAACTTTACATTTTTGTTTAGCCTGAATTATATTATATTTAATTAGATCAGAAAATATATGTATGTATATATATATATATATATATATATACATACATACATACACTACCAGTCAAAAGTTTGGGGTCAATACGATTTTTAAATGTTTTAAAATAAGCTTATCCTGCTCACCAAGGCTGTATTTATTTCAACAAAAATACAGTACAAATTGTAAAATTGTGAAATGTTATTGCACTATAAAATAACTGTTCAAAAGTAGTATATAATTTACCTTAATAATCTATTCCAGTGATTTTAAAGATGAATTTTTAGCTTCATTACTCCAGTCTTCAGAGTCACATGATCCCTCAGAAATCACTGTAATATTAATTATTCATTCATTCATTCATTTTCTTTTCGGCTTAGTCCCTTTATTAATCTGGGGTCGCCACAGCGGGATGAACCGCCAACTTATCCAGCATATGTTTTACGCAGCGGATGCCTTCCAGCCGCAACCCATCTCTGGGAAACATCCATACACACCCATTCACACACATACACTACGGACAATTTTAGTTTACCCAATTCACCTATACCGCATGTCTTTGGACTTGTGGGGGAAACCGGAGCACCCGGAGGAAACCCACGCGAACACGGGGAGAACATGCAAACTCCACACAGAAATGCCAACTGACCCAGCCGAGGCTCGAACCAGCGACCTTCTTGCTGTGAGGCGAACGTGCTACCCACTGCGCCACCGCGTCGCCTAATATTAATTATAATGATTATTATTATTAATATTATTATTATTAATGGTAATAGTAATAAAAGCAATAATGACTGGAGTAATAATTTCATTTTAAACTACATACAATAAGAAAGCAGTTATTTAAAATTTTTATAAATATTTAACAATTTATTTTTTACATTTAATAAATGCCGCCTTGATGAACAGAATAATTTTCTTTTAAAAAAACATGAAAAAAAACTGACCCCAAACTTTTGACCGGTAGTGTATATATACAGTGTATATATATATATATGACCTGTTTATTTATCATTACATAAATTATTTTTTACAAATTGCTAATAAAATAGCATTTCTCTAGTGAGATGTTATATTCCCAGACCAGTACCATACAGCCCTATATTTTATATTATACAGTATTATATATATTCTTTAGTATATTTGATTAAATAAATGAATGAATTAGTAAATATTACATGATATTTTTTTTATCTTGTCAAAAACATTTAATAAAATGAAAAGTAATCTAATTTTCCATGTTTATAAAGCAGGAAGAAATCAAAAAAATGTAACTTATTATTACTTTTATTATTATTAATTAATTAATTAATATTACATTAATTATTATTATTATTATTATTATTACAATGAAATCCCTGGATCCAAGTTTTAAAACCATCTGTTATAAATGACTAATTAGTCATTAAGAGTGTTAAAAAATGTCCATACCCCGCTGAAGCAGGACGACACTGCCGTTTCAGCATGACCAAAAACATGGTTTTCTTGAACCACAGCCGGAACCTTAACCAGAACATTGAGTGTAGAAACACATAAGCTTTATTTACAAGTGTCTGTAATTCTTTGTCTCAAACTGTGATATTTTCTGACCTGGCTGAGGTCTTCCAGCAAGACTCTGAGATCACTGCGACTGATGGAGCCTCTGTCGCTCTCATGATTCCCACTGTAGCTCTTGGCCAGTCTGAACAGAGCTGCAGAAACACAAGCACACTCTCAGCACTCAACCATGATCATGACAACATCCAGAAAATTAGGCAGAATCACAATAAGAGATACAAATGAAACAAATGTGGAACAAACCCCTCTGTTTAGCTGAGAGAGTGTCTCCACAGAGGGCGATCAGTGCAGCCTCCACTGACCTCAGCAGAATAACTCCAGTTTGCCCTCTAAAAGAAAGCAAAGACCTTCAAGTACACATCCATAAATGCAAAAATAGACTATATTTTCAAATCGAAATTCACCTCTCACCTGTCAAACAGTTTAAAGAGAAGCCTGGTGGTTTGATCTATGGCTTCAGGAACGGCCTGACCAGGAAGTTCATGTGAGATACTCCTGAATAGCTCTTCTAGATGCTGCTGTACATCCTCTTGAGCAAGACTAATCATTGGTTCCCCAGAACTCCATAAAGTGTTGAAAATTGGACGCAAATCCTGCAGTGACACCAGATGCACTGAGATTAAAAAAAAATGATGAGGCATATAAGTTGGTGAGATAAAAATGTTATGTCATAATGCATTTGGTTACATTTCACACACTGCAGCACACACACACACTGGTATTGGTAGTTTACACAGACTTTTTATCCTAACCCTACCCCTAAACCCAACCCTCACAGCAAATCTGTAGCATATTTAAATGTGAAAAACCCCAATTAAGTTGGGATAAATTTTTTTAACAGTTGTGAATTGCAAGGACACAAGGCATGTCCTCATAAACCACACAAACATTGTAATAATTAGGTCATACCAATGTTATTATACAAATTTGTGTCCTCATAAACCACCAAAACCAACGCGCACACACACACACATAATTGTATACATGGTTTACAGGGACACTGCATAGGCATAATGTATTTTAAAAAACAGCGTATGATATGGCCCTACCCCTAAACCCAAGACTCACAGGAAACCTGTGTCAAATTTTGAATATCAAAAAACTTCCTAAGGTATGATTATTAGACGTTTTGAATTAGAGGGACATGAGTTGTGACCCTGTAAACCACAGTACAGGGAGTACAACTAAGAGTACAACTAAGTCATACCCATGTCATTATACAAACCACATATACCTGTACACACACACACACAAACAGACACAAAAAACAAACAAAAAGAACAGAGAAAACTCACTTTGACATAGTTTTTGTAATGATCGAAGCTTTAGAGCAGCTCGGTAAACTGCAAGATGGACCTCATTCAGACCTTCTGAGGGAAAAATGTACGAAACAACACATGAGTAGACTACAAAAGCAAAAAAAAGAGTAACACTTTATTTGACAATGCCCTTGATTCACTTTACATGCACTTACAAGAGGGATAACAGTACATTGTGCATAATTCAATCATATTCCATATATATATTCATAAAATCATATTCCTGAGTACGTTGTAAACTAAAAAGTTACTCAGTATTTAAATTGACAATTACAATGGACTTCGCAAAATAAAGTGAAACTGAGAACACAAACTTATACCCCAAGCAGCACTGGTTTCAATAAATGAGAAATCTACTTAATAAATAGAGAATATCACTTTGAGCTTATTCTGAAAATTCCACTGTAAACACATACAATATACAATAATAATTCATATATATAAGCATTCACACATTGTCATTTATCATCCTTGATCCCTCTACTTTTTAACATTTTCTGACATTTTCAATTCTAAATAATTGAGAGAGTAAACTTACCAATGTTATCCAAATCCATAACAGTCCGCTGCTCGAATAAACAATGTTTGAATGAATGAATGAAATGAAATTGAGTTTTGGTTACAGTATAAACTCGTTTTTTTAAA
>CAIGQV010000919.1:5108512-5128347 GCA_903798115.1 Danio jaintianensis
ACAGGAAAACTGTGGTCCCACTGATATTATTTCAGAGGCTCCTGGGGCATATGGCATCCCCAGCAGCTGTCACGTCACTCTGGTTGGTCCATATGAGACCGCTTCAGCATTGGCTTCCCAATCGGGTCCCCAGACGCACATAGCACGCGGGCACACACCATGTGACCGTGCCCTCAGCCTCTGGATGGACCCTGCGTTTCTACAGGCCTGTGTGCCTCTAGAACAAGTGTCCAGACATGTCGTCGTTCCGACGGATGCTTCCAGTACGCGCTGGGGCGTCGTGTGTTGCGAGCATGCAGCTGCGGGTCTGTGGAAGGAACCCGGTTGCATTGCCATATTAATTGCCTAGAGCTGGTGGCAGGTTATCTCGCGCTGTGCCGTTTTGGAAACACGTGCTGGTCAGGACAGACAGCACGGCGGTGATGGCGTATATCAACCGCACGGGGGTTATCCGCTCTCGCCGCATGTCTCAGCTCGCTCGCCGCCTGCTCCTCTGGAGTCATACACGGCGGAAAACACTGCGTGCCATTCTTATCCCCGGCGAACTCAACAGTGCAGCCGATGCGCTCTCACGGCAGTTCACGCCCGGGAGAATGGAGGCTCCACCCCTGGCTGTCCAGCTGTGATGGGTGCGTTTTGGCGCACTGGACACAACTGGCCCCGGGCCGTGCGTAAATAAGCATTTCTCCACTGAGCCTACCCGCACAGATACTGTGTCAGGGAGGACGAGGAGCAGGTCTGTTTATTGCGCCGCTATGGCTCCACCGGACCTGTATTTCAGCTCTCTCCTCGTGACGGCCCCTCCCTGGCATATCCCTTTGAAGAATCACCTTCTTCTTTGGGACAGGCACCATATGGCACCCACTCCCAGATCTCTGGAAGCCTCACATGTGGTTCATCGATGGAGCTCGGAGGACTTAGGTGACTTACTGGTTCGGTGGTTAACACTGTCACTCAGGCTAGTGCACCCTCTACGAGGCATGCCTACGGCCTGAAGTGGAGTCTATTCGCTGTGTGGTGTACTTCTCTCCGAGAGGGACCCCGGACATGCCAGATCAGTGTGATGCTATCCTCCTTCAGCTGGCTGGAGCTAAGGCTGTCCCCTCCGCATTGAGGGGTTGGCAGTACGATCATCCCCGCTCTGAGGTCGCAGGGATGACGGCGCGCTGGGAAAGCATCGCCTCATCATCCAGTTCCCAGAGGCGCGAGGCGCTGGATAATTAAATCAATCCTGTCCCCCTCTCATACCCACTTGGAGATCTCTCTTAGGAGAGGTCTGCTCGATCCACTCGACTCAGTATCTTTAAGATTTCTGTCCAGGTAGACAGCTGTGCTGGTCGCATTGGCATCGGTCAAGAGGGTCGGGTATCTGGAGGCATTTTCGGTCAGCAAAGTGTGCCAGCAATTTGGGCCAGCCCACTCTCACGTTTTTCTGAGACCCCGGCCCACCTAGGTGCCCGAGGTTTCTACAGTGCTTTCTTTTTAGACTACGTAGTGAACCTGCAAGCGCTGCCCACGGAGGAGGCAGTCCTCCTCCGGAGGAAGCCCCTTTCTCTGCTGTGTCTCGTTCGTGCTCTGCACTATGTGACCGCATACTTTGTAAGGTCCAGCCAGTTGGTCCAACGACGGTGTCTACTGGTAGATGAAGGTTCACTGCCTGTTCGGTCTATCCAGTGCACAATGTTGATTTACTTTAAATCTAACTCATATCTGACTCCAATTTTAGTATGAGGTGGTTTAGAATATTAATATATTTATCCTTCTTTTTAATCTGACTCCAATCATAAAACATTAAGAAAAGTATATCAATATATAATTTAGATGAATGTTTGAACCTTTTATCTTTACTCGTAACTATTACATTTGTTCATTCGGGTGCTCATGTCGCTCAGAGGAATCGCCTCAGCCGTTGGCATCCCTCACGGTCACACTCTCGTCAGTCTTGATTATTAAACAGAGGTAATTGACTAATACTTTTAGATGGCCGCTTCTATGCTTGCTCATTCTAAAGTATTTTTGATTAGTCCCCTTAGATGTACACCCTTGAGTAAAGACAATATCATTTCTAATCAGAGGTCAAGGCCATTATTATAAATGTTACCGACTACTGTTCTCTATAATAATTTTGGTTTAGCCAAGCTCATGGTTTCCCAAGCACACTTAATTTAGAACAACATTACTTTCAAACAAGGGTCAGGCACCCTATCTAGGTTAGTTGTGCAACACCTTGTTGCCCTAGACAGAAATAACTGCTTTTCCACCTAAGTACACTTGAATCAATATCAAGAGTCAGTCAGATCCCTAAAATACAGTTAGTGTGCCCAATGCTCCATCTCAACTGGACTTTAGTCCGTGCGGAAACAAGGATACAGCGTAATCTACTAAAATGAATAATTACAGAGTAAGCAGAATGCGTTCAAACATAACAATTTAATAGTCAGGTAAATATGTATTATGCCAATTATTCGGTCAATTCATAAACAATCAATACAAGACATCAAATACTCAAAGATAGATCTAAGATCAAAAGATGCATACCTGACTTCAAAATATACATAGCATAGAGCATGAGAGCTCCACACTACGGGCTGATCTGGTTACAGAATCGCCCCGAACTTCTTGACACTTTTCCTTATATAGTCAGACCAAGAATCTCCTTCAAGGAGGGGTGTGTGGAACAACAATAGGCATTTGCATTTAGTGGCATGTTAGATCTGAAGAGTTACTGCCTATAGGGAACAAATGGTAATTTGAATGGAAGCCCACTAGGTAAAGGCACACCCTTAGCAGTGGGTCAAAAGATACCTGAAGTTATATATCTATTATTTCGATTATGTCTATTTCTGAGGGAATGAGACCATTGTACCAGTCGCACTGAGACATTTAAAATGATATCAATCATGATAGATAAAGTCACTTGGATTGATATAGAACATTCATTTTTTGAGATGACCATTCTGTGTGAGTTGGATGAAGAGAAGGGTGAGTGAACAGAAGGGAGTGCGGGAGATGCTTCAAATGTAAATGAGGGAAAGGGGATGAGTGAACTTTCCTGCATTCCCACCTGGTGGGGTGTGGAGCCAGCCCATGCTTGTATTTTCAAAGACATCAAAGTATCTGTGGTATCTAAAATCTTACAGATCGCATTAGAGCATATGACTCTAAGCAGCTCCTTTTCTGTTATGGTCGGCAGACGGGAAGTGCCGTATCCATACTGAGGTTGGCCCACTGGATAGTGGATGCCATCTCCCTCGCTTTTCAGTGCCAGGGTGAGCCGCGTCCCCCGGGAGTGAGAGCGTACTCGACTAAGAGTATCGCCTCCTCTTGGGCGTGAGCGCGGCGCCTCTCTAACAGACATCTGTAGAGCTGCGGGCTGGGCGACACCTAATACATTCGTAAGATTCTATAATCTTTGAGTGGAACTGATTTTTCTCACGTGTGTTGGAAAATTCAATACGGTGTTGAAACACGCTTGCTGCGCCTTTCTCTCTAACACAGAGATGCGTGCGTTTTTCTTACCCATTACGTTGTTGGCATGCCCGCTCGGTCAGCCCACGTTCTGGATATAGGTGCCTGCTATACGCGATCCCCACTGGCGATCCCATATGCTTCACTCAGCCACAGTATAGTTCCCCCCGCTTTAGGCGGGTCCGTGTCTTCCCTCCCCGCTAACCATCCTTCATATGTGTACTCCCCCTTCTCAGGGTTAGTCCATATGTCTTCCTGCCACCAGGTCTCCCCATTTGGGCAGCAGGTGGCCTCCGCAGCGTCCTCCCCATTCGGGACTGACACGCTTTCCCAATGTACTGTCGTATTTTAAAATTCCTAGAACTTAACTAGGTGTATTTTTTACGACTCCTCAAAAAATATAAATAAGCCTTAAGCACTTCACAGGTAAGTAAGGGCCAGGGGACACGTTGGAGGGCTGCGTCTCTGGTGATGATGGTGCGCTCACGCCGGAGCCTGGCAAACCTCTCACCAGCGACGTGGTAAGGTTCAATCACTGTGGCGTTTTCCATACATTTTCCCATAGTGGAAGTTTTTCCACATAGCATTGAAGTTCCCCTCCCACTGGGGAACGTTACGGTTACTACGTAAACCTCATTCCCAGAGGGGGGAAACGTTACGGTTACTATGTAACCCTCGTTCCCCGAGGGGGGGAACGGAAATTCTATGTGCCTTCGCCACAGTGATTGCACCTTAGCTGACAGCTGTAGTTCGGCTTCTTCAGCTAGAAAAGACGGCTGGCATTCTTATTCACTAACTGATTGTGATTGCTGCCAGCTGTGTGCGCTGACACCGCCAACTCATTGGCATTTCATTGGCCCGTTTTATTTCTTTTCAGATGATTGGCTTTCTGGCGAAATCCCCATAGTGGAAGTTTTTCCACATAGCATTTATGTTCCCCCCCTCGGGGAACGAGGGTTATGTAGTAACCGTAACGTTTCATAATTACAATGAAAAATTTGTATACAATTTAGACAAGACAAGGAAGAAAATGTATGTGTACTGAAACATTGTTCAGAAACATACAGTATGTACAATACATTTTTATTCAGTTATTTTGTTTTACGTTTATGTTCCCAGGGGTGATGACATGCAGACAGTCCTGCTTTCTGTGAATGATAAAGTAAGCAATCACAAGAGCATAATGAAACAAATGCCTATCTTTGAAGTGGCCTTGACGAGGAAACTATTCTTGCGTCCAGTGAATCCCTGAAAACTCCTAGTGATGACAGCAGAACTTGATATATTATTGGGACTTCATGGATTAATCATGGAGGATTTACCAGAGAATTTATTAGGACAGTGGCTCTCAAAGCCAGTTCTGGGATCAGTGTTGGAAGTTACTATAATTTAATTAACTTAAATCAACTGAATAAAGTATAGAAAGGGATGATTGTTAAATTTTGTAGGTCATTTGATTATAGTTTCTTGTATTTTTATATGTACTTGACTTAGATACTATAAATATATTAACCAGTTCTGTATCAATCAACCCAGACGAGCAGAGTAATTGTATTTTTTGTTATACAAAAATATTTTCCAGAATAATTGTTTTACAACTAAAGGTTACATTAATCAAGATGACTACATGTGCTTAAGAAACAGTTAATTGGATGCTTTGGGCATAAAAGGTGAGAAATCATGGTGTGGCCACCGTCCTACCCTGACCTCAACCCTATTTGAGAAGATTTGGAGCATCCTCAAGTAAAAGATCTATAAGGGTGGGAGGCAGTTTGCATCAAAACAGAAGCTCTAGGAAGCTGATCTGACATCCTGCAAATACATTGAAGCAGAAAAACTCAATGGATGCAAGACTTGTGAAGGTGATATCAAAGGAAGGATCCTATGTTGATAAGTAACTTGCCCTGTTGAGATGTTTTTAATTGAAATAGCTTTTGATTTCAGTAAATATGGCCTCCTAATGCTGAAAATTCAACAACCATTTTCAGTTTAAACAGTAATCGTTACCCTGATGAAGGCAGCTCTCTGCCGAGACACATAGGTTTTTTAAGGACTAGCCATGTGAATAAAGACTTTTTAATATTTTTTCTACATTTTTTGAGTGCCTTGGACTGATTTTTGCTATTTATTCTGATAAATCCCTTACCCAAATGGTTCAAAATAAATAAAAAAATTGTTTGATTTTGAACCATTTTCAGTTCTTTACAACTTCTAAATGTTTTCAAACTCTGTTGTGCATAATAATTTGGAACAGGGCACTTTGTGTTTATTTGTGAAATAAATACTGTTATCATTGTTCAATTAAATTTTAATTAGGTATAGCCTAACAGTTGATGACTTAAATTATACATATATAATTAGAGTAAGATATCCATTGCACAATAATTTGGAATGTGGTATAGCAATTACTTTTTCACAAATCAGACATGGGGTCTCATCATTAAGTAAATGCTTTGAAAAATACCTCTTTAAACTTTTTTTTCTTTTGAAAGTAAAGGTAACAACTTGAAATGAATTCATTTGAAAAACATTTCATTTGAGTCCAGCTGTATTTGATTATACTGATTGGATGTTATGTAGTTCTATGCACATTTTTAACCAACTCAAACTGTATTTTTGTTCTCCTGTGTACTAATCTTGTATTTGGGGACTGTATGACCCCAACAATTTATAGATTATATATATATATATATACACTTTACCCATACAAATTGTGTGTATATATATATATATACTTTGTGTTTTGGGAGATATGAAGTACTTCTGTACCTACTTTACCACAAAAGTCCTCAACTACACCTTTCCCCTGTATGTGAAATATTAAATTTTTTCACTTCAATAAGTATCCAAAGTCCAAGATGTTTCTGGATGTTGATCTAGGTGTTAGGTGTACAATTCTGTCATCTGTTGGTTAGTGATGAAGCTAAACGTATTAGTTTATGAAAGAAAATATTTTGTCCAAAAATATTATAAAATATTTTGTCCAACTGAGGGGCATAGAGAGTACTAGATGTGGCCAACCGCTAACACACAAGAATAACTTTAATTACCTAAGTACTTTACTGAATATTCAAATCACTAGTCATCAATATGAGTTTTTCAAAGGCCAGTTGTCAGAAACATTTCAGATTTCTCTTTAGCTGAGTTGCAGTTATTGTTGTATTCTAAACTTTTCATCAGTGCAATAAGAATCATATTCTGATATCATAACATATTAGCTAACATCTGTCCTCTTTAAAACACACACACCACATAAATACAACTTTAAATGCTGAAAAGCCAAGCTGTCTAACTACACATTCATTTCTCAAGCCCAGAATGAGTCATTTGGATCCTGAGTAATTTGCCATTTTCACTGTTTAATGGTAAAACTGTTTACAATACAGCATTTTTGCAAATTCATAATATATATATATTAAAAAGTTCAAATACAAAACCAGTTGCATTCTTTTATGTACAATAAAATGCACTTAATAATATCCAATTAAATGAAATGTTCATTGATGCATATTGTTGATACCACTAAAGCGGTATGAAATAAAACTGTCACAAATCATATTTTCATAAAAAAAGGCCAAAAATTGGAAAGATAATACACAGTAATATCTACACAATTAAATTTGTGTCTAATGTATCTATTCACAATATTCTTATAGACAATGATTGCTTAGGATTAGTGATCAATTCTTAATGCTAATCCAAAATAAATACATCTACAAAATGCATTTAATCTTCGCCAATTAATCTTGCTTAACGATTTAAGCTGTTAGCTTAGAACTGTCCTTTATCACTGGTGATTTATCAGCTAGTTATGGTCTCCTAAATGAGGTCAATCATTAACTTGTGGTTATAAAATAACAATCAATATGACCTGTCTTCTAGGGACACAGCATAATAAGGAACTAGACCGTTTCTGTTTTAAACCAGCAGAACAATCAGCACTATAAAATGTAGTTGATAAAAACAACTTTCTGAATTTGTCCCTTAAAATAAAACAACACAAAACCCCTTATTAAGATACAATAATTACCCCATGAAACATTCAGGAAATACACAACCAGTCAAAAGGTTGGAATAATTCAGTTTTTCCCCTCCCATGTTTTTGACAAGTGGGGCTAATATGCTCACCAAGGTTGCACCTATTAGATCAAAATTATCCAGTAAAAATGCTAATATTGTAAAAAAATTACAAATGAATGAATCTTTGAAAGGGACTAAGCCGAAAAGAAAATGAATGAATGAATCTTTGCACTGCAGTATTCATTTCTTACCATACCGAAATAACATGCATCCAAAAACCACCTTTTCCCAATAGATAGATTATTCAATGTAATCAGTGGCTGAATTCCCTGAGAATAAAACCTTTGGCCTTGGTTCCTGGTGCCATGCACTCATTTAAAAAATAGTTTAACATGACTACATAAATTGGACATGCAGATGTAACAAATGTTTTGTGCTTGTCTTTTAGAAGTGATGGCATATTGTCATCCTGCAGCCAATCAGGAGACTCCACTCATGGGCAGGACCAGTGCTTTGGTTAGAGTGTAGCGAACCTCAGGCATCTGCTTGAAACCCTGTAAAGTTTGGGAGCCCACGAGTCCATTTACCGCTGTCAAAATTGAGTGTATGTCATTTTTCCTACAAAACAAGGAAAAAAACAAAAAAGTTATAAGTAGGTGAGTATAAGGTTAGAGTTGATGGTCTCACCACCCTAAATACCCTGACTGAGGTGACAATCTTAAGACGCCCAACTGCTCCCTGTGGGCACCACATCAAAAATGGTTGCCCACTAATTTGCATACAGTTGAAGTCACAATTATTCACCCTCCTGTGATTTCTTTTCTTCTATAATATTTCCCAAATGATGTTTAACAGAGCAAATAATTTTTCCACAGTATTTCCTATAATAATTTTTCTTCTGGAGAAAGTCATTTCAGCAAGAATAAAAGCAGTTTTTAATTTTTTTAAAAAACATTTTAAGGTCAATATTATTAGCCCCCTTAAGCAATATTTTTTTTGATTGTCTACAGAACAAACCATTGTTGTACATTGACTTGCCTAGTTATCCTAACTTGCCTTATTAACCTAATTAACCTAGGTAAGCCTTTAAATTACACTTTAAACTGAATACTAGTGTCCTGAAAAAATATCTAGTAAATATTATGTACTGTCATCATGGCAAAGATAAAAGAAATCAGTTATTAGAAATTAGTTATTAAAACTATTATCTGTTAATCAGAAATTTTGGGAAAAAATACAGTTGGGCTAATAATTCAGGATGGCTAATAATTTTGACTTACTTAACTGTATATAATATAATATATTTTTACAAATCTAAAACATATTATGGTGTTTTCAGAGAACAAACCACATTTTGTTGCCATGATGATTTGCACTTTTGATTAACACTGAAAACGGATGCTAAAGTGCTGCTATTAACAACACTTTTGGTTTGTTGGTTTTCTGCAATAGGAGTAAATGAATTAACCCTTCATCTTTATGTTTCCTTTTTGAATCTTCTCTACTTTGATTGGCCAGATGACCCAATCTCTTGTGACTGGTCTAGCATTTATCATCCATGTTGGAAACCAGAGCCCCATTATGATAACTCAATTTCAGCTACACTACTTGTAAACAGTGATATGAACAGTAAGGATGGCGTCAGTTTTACCATATCAATATAAATCAGAAACCTAATTAGATGGAAATGCATGCAAAGCTGATTTTACTTCTCACTGTGCAGAAAACCATATATCTGAATTTCAAAATACCCAAAAGAGCATAACACATCCAGTAAAAATAAGTTCTAATATTGTCACTAACATGCTTTAAAATAATAAATAAATAAATTATGAACACAACTCACAGTGGACAGCCACTTTCCAGCTGCTTGCAGAGCTCCTGAATGAAGATGGACCCATTTCTAACATGACGGTAGGATCTAAAACACTCCACCGTTGCAATAGCAAAGAGGAAATCTGCATCCATAGGAATACTGTGATTTCCTGCAGCATGAGCATCCTCCTCATATGTTTCTTCTTCTGTGGTATTTTCCCGTTTGTCTGCCATCCACAAACCTTGCTGTCTCATATTGCCCTGACAGGCCTGAATGAAGAAAAGTTTGGGTTTACTAGCTAGTGAACGGCATTCAGCAAACGGCTGAGTAAGTTCGCGAATCGGAACTTGTTTTCCATCTGTTCCCAGAACAGTGCCTTTCTCTCCATGGGTGAGGATGCAGCAGACAAAAGCATCCATCTGAGAGTGATCCTTCTCTGCAAACTCTTTAATCACATTTTGCATGTCCGAGGCTTCCAAATCGTCCTGCACTTCAACCTTGAAATACATTTTCTCAAACACTTTGGTCAGATCATCTAAGAGACAAAGTAAAATAGAGTTTCGTCTTTACCATAAAGTCATTAGCAGGTATGGTTTTGAGCTTTATTTTATAAACTATTGATAAGGTGTCTTTAAATTTGAAACTAAGAATATTATCAATTAGAGCATTTATATGACAATGAGTCAATATGAATTATTAAATGTTTTCATACCTTAAATAAAAGTGAAAATTTATAAACACACACAGTGTCATCATTACAAATAATCTTTCTTAATAATATCGTTATTTGAAATTATGAAGACACCACAAAATAAAATGATACAAATCACAAATAAACATTTCATTCAAGCACATACCAATTAAATGTATATATATAAATATATATATATATATATACACTCACCGGCCACTTTATTAGGTACACCTGTCCAACTGCTCGTTAACGCAAATTTTTAATCAGCCAATCACATGGCAGCATCTCAATGCATTTAGGCATGTAGACATGGTCAAGACGATCTGCTGCGGTTCAAACCGAGCATCAGAATGGGGAAGAAAGGTGATTTAAGTGACTTTGAACGTGGTGAGTGTGACTTCACACCGGTGAGTGTATATATATATTTTCCTTCAAAATGCATTAAATACCTTTATCTCTGTGAGTCCCTCTCCGGTTTGCAAGTAATGTACTTTCAAAGTTATAATTGTTGATGATCAAACAATATCCAAGAGGTCGATTTGACATGGAATAACACTCTTTCTGCTCTGTCACTGCCAAAATAAGCAGAGTTTAGGAGAAGGGCTGAGCCCTTGCTAGTAGTAACAGATTATTTAAAAGACTTACCTGCACGCTTCCTTTTAGGATAATGGTCAGAAATATTGCAGGTGGATTGAAGAGGCTCCCGCTGTCTTTTAGGTGAATTATTCTTTTGGACACCTTTGTGTAGGTTTTCTTTATCTCCCTTCATGACATAAAATTATAAATATCAAAATATTATGGCCCAGAAATATAATTATAGTAACAAAGCTCAAATAATTTCCACCCAATGATGAACTTACCTGTGAAGTATTTTTCCTCATTGGTTCATCTGTTTTGATTTTCTCTTGCTCATTTGTGGAAGCCCGATTTATTTGATTATCGTTGTTGTTGGAATTACCAGTTTTATCCATCTGACAGTAATGAAATCATAAATTGTAAACAGATATTAAAGAGGAAAGATAGCCTGTGTTTTTATACACTTTAAATACCAAGTGCTGATTCACTCTTTAGCACACTTGCGTGGAGAAGGTAAGGAAGTTGTTCGCACGCTTTTCTACACAAGAATAAAAATGAACATGTAAACGCACTCACCTCCGTCAGTCGAAGAAAAAGCTTAACCGGCTCAATGCAGAACAGTGTGGAGGAGAATATGTAGACGTAAAGGACTGCAGATTTGACCGAGTGGCAGTGGACTGAGAGACAGAGCGAGAGAGAGAAAAAAACTAAACGAACAAAAGCCCGCGAATCTCAGTCTCCGCCCCTAGGAAGAAAATTAAATGGCTGTAGGACTACTGGAGAATGTCAAAGTGAAACAAAATCTTTAAAGACTTTAATTTTACAACAATGCATTAAGCATGGACACATCTAATTTCTGTCAACCATCATGTGCAATATTTGTTAATATTATATTAATGTATACAACCAGGGGCGTAGCAACCGGGGGGGATACGTCCCCCTCACTTTTAGAGACAGACCATTTAGAAACAGGTGATTAATAATTATATGAATGTAAACTTTTGGATCTCATTCAGCTGTCCCCCCCCACTTTTAAAATATCCGCTACGCCCCTGTATACAACCTGTAACAATAACCAGCTTACTCATTTTTACTACTTTCTCACTTTTTCTAGTTTTTGTAGAAAAAAAGATGATTCAACCAGATTGACAAAAACTTTACTAATGTGTATATATATTTTTTTATAGGCTACAAAACTTAATACGCATATGAGGACAAAAAATATTATATGAAATGAGACAATTTGAATCGAATATCAGACCACCAGCATAATGTGTAAGCCATGAATAAGTGTTTGTACAACAAAATACAGGCGGTATAAAACTGAAAATAATCAAATGACCCTTGATTTACAAAAATAGAGCTTTAGTAAGAATAGAGCACTTATGGACATATATTTCAACCTTTAAATCAGCCACAAAAATAATCTGCATGTGCGTTACTCTCGACTATGCACACTGAGAGAAACCGAAAGTAAAACTAAACTGAATATATAGTGCAGTATCTTAAATGTCCAGTAGGTGGCGGGACAAAAACACAAGTAGCTATACGCACCTGCACAACAATGATTGTGGTTCAAAAATGTTTTGGTGGGCCAAAACTCGTTATATTTTTAAGTCAGTTGCAGGCGGAGGGAGGAGGAGGGGGGCCTTATACGGCTGGCCAGCCAGCAGTTTGAGACCCTGACCTAAGCAAATTACAATAAACAAATATGTCTATTCCCTTTATTTTAATTAGGATGTTGAAACCTTCCGTAATCCTTCATGACATTTGAGCATTTTATAGTTCTAGTTAAAATTAAAATTAGAAAGCTTTCAAAGTGTAACCACATTCATGATTATGAAGGTCGGGAATCAAATAGTGACTGATAACCCAAAAGTTGCTGGTTCAATTGAAAATGAAGGGGAATGAATGAGCTGCACTCTCTCCATCTTCAATACCCAGCTCAGGTGCCCTTGAGCAAGGCATCTAACCCCTAATTGCCCCCCGTGTGCTGGAAGCAATGCACTGCCCACTGCTCCGGGTCTATGTTCACAGTGTGCGTTTGATCTTACGTCTCACTAAATGTGTGCTTTTCCAATTTCGAGTACGGGCCGTGTTGGGGCCCACTCTTCAACTGTCACAGAGACGGGGGCCCACTGTCTAAATTTATTACATGGGGCCCAGGATTGCTGGCTACGCCACTGGGTACAACCATACTTGACAAGGCTCACTCAACTTCACTTCTTATACAGTTGAAGTCAAAATTATTAGCACTCCTGTGAATTTTTTTTTTCTTTTTTCAAATATTTCCCAAATGATGTTTAACAGAGCAAGGAATTTTTCACAGTATTTCCTATAATATTTTTTTTCTTCTGGAGAAAGTCTCATTTGTTTTATTTTGGCTAGAATAAAAGCAGTTTTTAAATTTTTTAAACCATTTTAAGGATAATATTATTAGCACCTTGAAGCAATATTCTTTATTCAAATGTAGAATTTATTTGAATTCATTTAGTTAATTCTCAACTTTGTTGCGTCACTCGACATGCCCATATCCACAATGAAAACCATTTATATTTAGTGTTTTACCTCCACAATGTTGATTTTCAGTGGCAAGAAAACTTATTTGCTGTTAGTGATTTATTTTTTATTTTTTTTTATTTTTTTTTGTGTTATGTTTTTTTCTTTCTTGTTGTTTTTCCCATTAGAAAGCAAAGGTAATTGATTGAACACTACAACATATGAAATACTGTTTTATTGACATGGTGGAAACAGAATAACCAGCACAGTCCCAATTTTTCATTTCCAAGATGCAACACCAAAGTAAAATGTAAAAACAAAACAAAATCCATTTCTAATTGTTACACAGATTTAATTGCAAAATGTGTAACATACAGTCACAATACACTTACTAAAATGCTAGGAAATATGTCAGATATCAGTAAAACAGAGAAGAAAGCAGAAAAGGAAAAGGAAAGACCTATTTAGCCAATCAAAAATTAGTTATGCACAGCTGGTGTAAATGATTTTATAAAAATATATATATTTAAAAAAAAAAACCCGAATCAACAGCCCAAATTGATATCATAAAGTCATCTCATTTGCCAACTTAAATACAGATTTGGCAAGAGAACTTGAATGCAGCAAATGTCTTAAAGGTTTTAGAAGCCTTTGTTGCCCATGTTGCCTTAGCCTGTGTCCATACCTGCAGTTCAGTTCTCTAAACTGGTTTATATGGTATGAACCACAACTTTCAGTCCTTTTGAAAGCTTTATTTTTACATTTATGAAATGTCTGAAACACAAATTAACAATGTCCAAAATTGAATATTATCAGCTATTACTTAAATAATTAAACAATGAGTTAGACTATAACATTAAATTAAATGCTATTGTCCAAGTCCCTGTAAGAATCAAAAACTAATTGAAAACGTTTGTTTGTAGGTTGTAAAGCTGTAAAATGTTACAAATCGATGACAAAAAAATTTGGCTATTAAGCCATGGCCATTGACTTGGGCTTGTGTGTATTAGTTTATTTTAGATTAAAAAATAGTAGCCAGCTAAATCTTGCATGACTTGAGGGTAAGTAAATTAGCAGGAAATGTTTGGGTGAACTATCCATTTAAATAATGCAGTATGTTTCAAGTCACTTCAGTCGAACCTTTAATTTATAGCCTTTAATTGAGCACAACATTCAATTAAATGTTTCAGACATTTCAAAAAAGTGATCCATACATCAAATTAGAGTATCAAATTATTTACTAGTCTTGTAAACAAGTAACAGTCACAGCACACTATTTACCTAATATCTGAAAGTGTTTCATGATTTCCTTTACAGTAAGCCTACATTAGAAGGTACATTATTTGTGTCTTACTATATACCATACCTGTGACCAGTCAGAAATGTATGTTGTAAACTGCAAATTCAGCGCAGAAGGAATCCTCCACTCAGAGGGTCGTCGCTCTCCTGGGTGAAAGTGGCCACACCGCTGTAATGGGCATGACCTTTGACCTCCACTACCACAGCCTTGAAATCTCCACACGTGGTCTCCTTCAACAACAAATGATTCAGTTTAAGAATCAAGCATAAAAACTACAATATCCAGGACTACACTCTTAAATGACTGAGAAATGCATGCAAGTTACTTATTTACAGCAATTAAAAGTGAAATCTGAGTTTATTTTCCACAGGTACCTCTATTGCTGTTCCTGTAAACACTGATCCTGTAGCTCCACTCTGGAAGCTTCTGGTCTGGTTGAGTCCGATTAGGCCTTTGTGGTACTGAAGAGCTACACGAGCAGTGACCCCTGAACCTGTTGGGCTTCTGTCCACCTGACAAGACATTTAATAAACCTCTGCCAAACAGACTAAAGAGTAAAAGACCAGTCCTGATCATACATCTGATAATAAATGTCAAACTTCATGTGCATGCATTCATTCATATAAACATATCAGCAAGACACAAATAGTTTTACCTGCGCATCAGCAAACACGCACACATTGGCTGTGGGCTCTTCGGAAAAAGCATCTTTGCCGTCTGTAAGGATTGTGCCATAGAGGAAGGCCAGATCTTCACTGACTGGATGATACAGCTTCACCTATTATCATTACAATAATTAATCCAGTAAATTGTGCTAATTCTTATGTAAATTACAGACAAATAAGACCCAGCATAGTGTGTGATATCTATCATCTACTATAATATTATAATTGTCTTAACTATGTGCAAGATGACAAAAGCATTGAGAGTCCAAAGCATTCACTGCTTGATGAAGCCTATTAGAATACAGCTATAATAACCCAATAATTCAAGTAATGAAAGAATTTTTTTATATTTATAAGATGAAAAAAGAAAATTATGTTATTAATGAACCACTGATCTCACTTGGAATGTTTTGACAATGTTTTGGTTCCTTTTCTAGATTTTAATGTCTTAGAACCGTTGCTGTTCATGGAGGATGAGAAAGCCTTTTGATTTCATCTAAAATATCATCATTTTTATTCCAAAGATGAACAAAGGACTCAGGGGACTTGCACAACACGAGGGCAATAATTAATAAAGAACTTTAATTTTTGGGTGAACTAACCCTCCCCTTAACTGCTGCCCCCACTTTTTGAACATGGACATGAAAATGATTGCCAATCTTCAACGCTTTCATGCACAGATTTAAGCTTGGTCTCATTTTAAAGAAGACAGATATCAAATTGTGGCTGATGTTAAAAAAAGTTGAATAAAACCAAAGTTTTGTTTATGAAAATAATAAAACAATAAATGTATAAAGTATGTATTTTACGAAACAGGTTTTAGCCTAAAATTAGATGAAAATCTGAAAAAAATATATTCCAAATTTGAAGTTAAAAAAAGTTTTAAAACGTTACAGTAAGATTTTGTTTGGCCGCAATACCAACATGACCACCAGATGACTTTCAGTGACAGTAAACGTGTTTTAATCTATTATTCTTCAAACGTAACAAAAACAGCGGTAAAATATGTATTCAGATGTCCTAGACCTTTCCAACGATATACAGTTTGTCATGATTAGATTAGGATTTAATTGCAAAAAAGTGATGTAAACTTAAGTGTCGCGGTGGTGGGACGGTGTCAGCTAAAGGCTGATTTATACTTCTGCGTCAAGTGATCGGCGTGACCCACGGTGCATTTATACTTCTGCATGCTGTTTGTGTTGCTCTGCAATAACACTTCCGAAACGCAGTAGGTTTTTATGTTCCTCTGTCGAGTTTTTTCATGGGTGTTTTGTTTTTTCTGAAGAGCGTCAGCCACAGCGAGGGGTATGCCACCGCCGGATCATATGCGTGCGCTTGACGCAGAAGTATAAATCAGCCTTAAGAGTTATCAAACCAGCAAGAGTGCTGTTTTCACATACATATTATTTAGTTTTAAGTTTTAGTAAATTTTAGAACTTCAATTTAAATGTTCTTTTTAAGTGCAAAAGTTTTAATTTAATGTTTATACTTTATTTTAGCTTCATTTCAAGTAACAAAAATATTTTTAAATATTCCCCCCATAACAACACTGGGCCAGTTACCTGTGATTTGACAGCCTCACTCACAGCAGTGGCTGCATCCACCAAATCTCTAGTTTTGGACTTGTTGACATCCAAGCCAAACTTCTCAGCACTCACAAAAGCATAAAGAGCTCCACCGTAACTGATGTCCACAGTGACGGTCCCATATCCCTCTACAGAGACACTCACATCTACAAAAATAAGGATGAATAATGATCAAACAGCTCCTTAAAACACTACTTAAATGCATTAAAATGTTATATCATATTAAATTATATTATATACAGTTGAAGTCAGAATTATTAGACCCCTTGTATATTTTTTCCCCAATTTCTGTTTAATGGAGAGCAGATTTTTAAACACATTTTTAAACATAATAATTTTAATAACTAATTTCTTTTATCTTTGCCATGATGACAGCACATAATATTTTACTAGATATTTTGCAAGATACTAGTATTCAGTTTAAAATGCAATTTAAAGGTTTAACTAGGTTAATTAGGTTAACTAGGCAAGTTAGCCATTGTATAACAATGGTTTATTTTGTAGACAATTAGGGCTAATAATATTGACCTTAAAATGGTTTAAAAAAAAAAAAAAAACAGCTTTTTTTTTCTAGCAAAAATAAAACAAATAAGACTTTCTCTGGAAGAAAAAAATCATATCGGAAATACTGTGAAAATTTCTTTGCACCATTAAACATCAATTGAGAAATATTCGAAAAACAAAAAATAATATTTCACAAGAGGGCTAATAATTTTGACTTCAACTGTACAGTTACATTCATTGATTCATTCATTTTCTTTTCTGCTTAGTCCCTTTATTAATCTGGGGTCGCCACAGCGGAATGAACCGCCAACTTATCCAGCATATGTTTTATGCAGCGGATGCCCTTCCAGCTGCAACCCATCACTAGGAAACATCCATACACACTCATACACTACGGACAATTTAGCCTACCCAATTCACCTATACCACGTTTTTGGACTTGTGGGGGAAACCGGAGCACCCGGAGGAAACCCACGCCAACATGGGGAGAACATGCAAAACGCCACACAGAAACGCCAACTGACCCAGCCGAGGCTCGAACCAGCGACCTTCTGGGTTTCCTCCGGGTGCTCCGGTTTCCCCCACAGTCCAAAGACATGCACTATAGTTTAATTGAATAAGCTAAATTGGCTGTAGTGTATGTGTGGGTGTGAATGCAAGAGTGTATGGGTGTTTCCCAGTGCTGGGTTGTGGCTGGAAGGGCATCCGCTGCGTAAAACATATGCTGGATAAGTTGGCGGTTCATTCCGCAGTGGCAACCCCTGATTAATAAAGGGACTAAGCCGAAAAGAAAATGAATGAATGAATAACATATTCTTCTGAAGTGCCACCACAAAAACAACACAATTTGGTGTTAATTTTTCTCCAATAACATTGCCGCGATTAAACAACGCTGCTCACCTGTAGCGAAAGCGAATGCAGGCACACTGTGAAACCTGACAGCTCCAGTTTTTCCATCGGCATATTGCGTAAAGGCCTTAACCAAGCCGCAGGGGCAGTGTATGTTTATCTGCGTCTCTGGTGAAGTGGGCTCTTTAACCAGACCATAATCCACAGCAAAGCGTCCGAGCGCAATGACAGCGTGGCCACACATGGTGCTGTAGCCTTCATTATGCAGAAACAAGATGCCCAGATCAGCTTCTGCTAACTCACTTTTGACCAGCAGGGCTCCGTACATATCACTGTGTCCACGGGGCTCTAACATCAAGACCTTGCGAAGATGATCAAGATGCTCTCTCATGTAACGCCGTTTGGATAGGATGGTGTCGCCCTGCACCTCTGGAAAGCCACTTAGGATGATGCGCAGCGGTTCTCCACCTGTGTGCATGTCCACTACTGACAGCACAGAGCCGCAGTGAGGGGGCAGCTTGGGGAACGCCATTCATCACTCTGGAGAGATTAAAAAAAAATAATAATAATAACAATAATAATACAAAACAGATCTGAAAGAGTCTCGATGATAAACTACTGTAAAAAAGACAAAAGTTTGATGACCTCTCAATGTCAGAGTGTTACTGACAGATGTATTTTAGCATCACTAATTGTTGTAGATTATTAACAGGGTAAATGAGATTTGTGGACATTTTTCTGTTTTTAGTTTTTTTTTTAATTACAATTAGTTATCTGGGCTCTTAGATGAAAAAAAAAAAATCTTAAATTTTTCCATATATATTGTACTTAATTTGTTGTAATACAAGTAACTATAAGTATTTATTTATTATTATTATTATTATTATTATAATTATATAAGTCACTTATATAAGTCTATATAATGGATTATATACATTAAATAATTACATTATAAAGTAACATTTATATACAAAATAAAAAATGTTTTGAATAAAAAAATATTTTTAAAGAGTAAATTAAAAGAATATCTCACTCAAAAATGATAATTCTGTCATCATCAATTACAAATGATTTTTATTTTTGGATGAACTATGCTTTTAAACTCAATGGCAATGCTCTGCTTGACAATTAACTAGCATGACATTCAGTGACAGTAAATGTGTTTTAATCTATTACTCTTCCTACATAACAAAAAACTGTGGTAAAATGTGTATTCAGATACTGTGTCATAGACCTTTCCAACGATATATAGTTTGTCATGATTAGATTAGGATTTAAAGGTGCAGTATGTAAGTTTGACACCCAGTGGTTGAACTAGGTATTGCACTCCTGGTTCAAAACACATTTTCACTCCACCTCTCCTCTGATGACTCCACGCAAGTGCAGGTTGCCAGATTGGCAATACCAATAGGCCAACCAATGTGCCTGAAAATCGAGCCTAAAGGCAGATTTAAACCGTTTTCTAACTAAAGCAACGGCACGTGATAAAAGGAATATTTTCCATATTCAAAGGTTTTTGTCCTAACCAATACCTGGAATTTATACTTTAGAAAGGGCTTCTACTTCTTGCAGCTGAACAACAGAAAACTGACAATGATCACCTCAGGTACACCTCATGTGCTTTATTCAATGTTAAATGCTAATAATGTGAGTTTGAATGTCATTTTACATGACATTTATTGCCATACTACTGAAAGCAGCAGCAGATAGTTCACCTCAGATCTTGAAAATAAAATAAACCGTTTTAAATTGAATTTTAGAACTGACTCAGTGAAAGCCAACAAATATCAGATCAGCATGTATATATTAAGTAATAGGGTTGTCACGGTACTGGAATTCGATATTAATCAGTACTGAA
>CAIGQV010000919.1:5151288-5164037 GCA_903798115.1 Danio jaintianensis
AGAGAGAGAGAGAGAGAGAGAGAGAGAGAGAGAGAGAGAGAGAGAGAAATTTTAACATCACAAATTTAAATAAATACATACACTGTAAAAAAAATGCAGGGCTGCACACAATTCATTCATGTCCAACTCAAATAAATTAAGTCAGTTTTTACAAATTTAAGTGGATTGTATATAAAACAATTAAGGTGTCCCCTAAAAAAAAAAAAATCAATAATTCAGTTGTTTTAGCTTATTTTAAATATTATTTTTAAACAAGCAGCACAAATCAATCAATAAACAAATATATATATATATATTGAACACGTCACCATTTTTCTCAGAAAACATATTTCTAAAGGTGCTGTTGACTTGAAAATTTGCCCGGATGTTAGTAACAACCAAAGAAATCCATATATGCAAAGAAAACAAATCTAATTAGTTTGCAATCTAAGTTATGTGTAATAAAATGAAATGACACAGGGAAAAAGTATTGAACACATGAAGAAAAGGAGGTGTAGAAAGGCAGTGAAAGCCCAGACAGCAGCTGAAATCTCTCAGTAGTGTTTTAGCAACCCTCTGCCTTTCATCATTGTAAATTAATATTCGCTGCTTCAGTCCAACATCAGGATGATGAAAATGAAACCAGAGTGGACATTTCAACAAGACAATGATCCAAAACACAGACAAGAAAACTTTCAAATGGTTTCAGAGAAAGAAAATCAAGCTGTAGAATGGCCCAGCCAATCACCTGACTTTAATTTAATAGAAAATACAAAATAAAGATCAGATTTGATAGACGAGACCCACAAAACCATTATGATTTTTACACTGTGTTGAAGTCTGTGAAAAAAATTACACCTGAGCAATGCATGTGACTTCATTCTCCATATGAGGCGTCTTTAAGCTGCCAGCACCAAAAAAGCCTTTTATATAAAGTATTAAATACATTTCAGTAGTTCAGTACTTTCTCTTGGGTTTAAAAAAAAAAAAATTTTTATGTTTGTATTGTTTGGGTTTTTAACACAAAACTGGTTCAATTCCATGTCAACAGCTCCTTTAGAAATATTATTCCAGGAAAAAACATGATGTGTTCAATATGCTATATAGTGTAGGAGACCCTGGACCACAAAACCAGTTATAAGTGTCTTGTTTTATTGAGATTGAGACATCACCGGAGAGGAGCATAAATATGCTTTCAACTATTTGAAAATCTGCAATCTGAGGGATCAGGAAATCAAATTATTACCTTTAAAGCTGTATAAATGAAGCGCTTCACAATGCACATTACCAATCAAAAATTGAGTTTTGAAATACTTACAGTAGGAAATGCACAAAACATCTTAATGAAACATGATGTTTACTTAACACTCTGTTGATTTTTGCCATAAAAGGAGATTTCGATCATTTAGACTGGTTTTGTGGTCCAGCGTCATATATATGAGCTCAACACTTTAGCCAGAAATACCTTCGTCCATATCAGTGCCTGTTCGTTTTTGCAGCTTAGTACTTTCCCAAAAGTTGTAGTTGTTGATGATTAGACAGTATCCAAGAGGCCGCTGGGTCAGTACGTAATATTCGTTTGGCTACATGAAAGCAAAATCAAATCACATTAAATGGACATTTTGGAAGAACTGACCATATTTTTACATCTTCATGTACTCAGTCGTAAGTGAATTTTTCACTCTCACTTTATTTAGAACGTCAGGGCAATTTTAGAATGTAGAAATATAAAATAAATAATAATGAAATATAAAACATTTTTTTCAAAACTAATGATTACAGGCCCAAAATAAAATATTGCTAAAAGAACCCAAAATGCATCCTGGGTGTTTGTTTGTTAGAAACGTTAAGTTAATGATGTAATTAAATTTAAAATTAATAATTAAAATGTAGTTCATTCATTCATTTTCTTTTCGGCTTAGTCCCTTTATTAATCTGGGGTCGCCACAGCGGAATGAACCGCCAACTTATCCAGCATATGTTTTACGCAGCGGATGCCCTTCCAGCTGCAACCCATCACTGGGAAACATCTATACACACTCATTCACACACATACACTATGGACAATTTAGCCTACCCAATTCACCTATACCACGTCTTTGGACTTGTGGGGGAAACCGGAGCACCCGGAGGAAACCCACGCGAACACGGGGAGAACATGCAAACTCCACATAGAAACGCCAACTGACCCAGCCAAGGCTCGAACCAGCCACCGTGCAGCCCTTAAAATGTTTTAAAATTTTTTAAAAAATTTACATTGAATGGAGGTTCTGCGTCTGTAGTAACTGTGCCAGCAGAAGAGTTTCTCCTCCCTAAGGAAAAGCACATGTTGCAAATGGTAGAAACTGATACCAAAAACATTAATGTTAGACAATGATTTGAGTTTGCATGAGAATATAACTTACTTTCTCTCTTCATTGTCAGTGTTAAAGCCAAGATGTGGAAGAAAGAAACACTATGAATTAATGCACATTACATTGCAGAATATTTACAATTTAAAAGTTATTTTGCACTGAAATGTCATCACACCATTTTGCAATATTGGTATTAGACAACTACAATGATAAACAAACACAAATGTTATTTTTCAAAGGCTTAAAGGAATTAATGGTAATATGGACAGTAAAATGGTAAAGTCTAGATAGGATACACCTGCGGATACGCACATCAATATAGCATCATTTTTGTAACACTGTATAACAATAATTAATATTTTTACATTACTGTGACGGTTGGGGTGGGGGTAGGCTTTAATAAAATACAATTTATTGGGTAATTTAATAAATAAATAATACTTGGTATGACTACTGTTTTTACATTACTGTGACGGTTGGGTTTAGGGTTGGGGTAGATGTTAATAAAATACAATAAATGGGAAATTTAATGAATAATATAAATAATTCTCGTTAACTTGCGGCTACAACTGTCTCTGATCTAGCAACAATCCAGTAAAATTGACACCAGGCAAAAAAAGCTAAATACAATTAGTAAAATGCAACTGGATTTAGTTAGATGGCAAAATTAAAAGGTAAAAAAATGCTTCTCGTATAAAACTTGACAACTACATTATAAATGAGTTTACTTATGATGATAAACATAGTTTGAAACCAATTGTAAATCGTAAAAATCATAAACAAATACACGCACATATATATCTATAATTATATACATTAAAAAATTTATTATAATTTTTTCTCACAATTTTTCACAGATTTAACCAGAAACACTACTATAGGAACGAATTAGTAAACTTACTTCAGATACAGGGTAGTTGATGAACACTTCCTCTAGAGGAAGTCTGCCTCCTACTGGACAAAAAAATAATAATAATAATAATAAGCTGTTGTATATATTTGAAGAAATGAGAAAAGTAGATATAGATTACTGCTATGAATTATAGCAAAATTACTGAAATATTGCAAATGTGCATACCACTATATACATATTGTAATGGTTTGCAATAAATTAGTAATATAATACAAATTAAATTAATAAAATTTAAATTTATTTAATACTTAACAGATGGTGCAAGCAACCAAGCAATGTTAAAAGAGATAGTTCACCCAAAAACAACAACAAAAAAATAAACTCTCACCATTACTCTCACTTAAAGGTGCAGTAGGAGATTGTCTTCAGAAACTTTTTTTGTTGTGCTGGTTAAAAGTCTCTTCACATTCCAATAGTAATGATTAAAGTAAATGATCTAAATGTATTTATATGTATTTTTTATATTCTGGGTAAGGCATAAGACTACAAAAGTTTCATCCAATTAAAATTTGTCGGGCCGACAATTCCCATAATTCTGATAAGTAGCCCGAACTGTCTGTCAACAAATGTAGATTTGAACAACTGCACCCCGTTCACGCAGATCCGCCGTTTGCGCATGCACGCATGTTCAAACAAATCCTGAATCAATATTGGAGTTACTTTTGCATGCTCGAGAAAGGATGACACCATGGCTGAAGTATTTCTTTTAGACAGGTAATGTTGTTTTCAAAACTCTTTTAGTCACGCAAAACTTATGTAGATTGTGTTGTTTTACGAATAAGTTATATGCTCGGACGTGTTGTTCAGCCACTGAAATCTTCTGGCGAAAGATTAATGTGACTATTTTCAGTTTCATAAGGTACCTTTTACAGCATCGATAATGTAGATTTTAATTTAGTTTAACAACAAAACATAAGTAAATAACGCTTTTCCGCCTAGCCTGCTTTACTGAGGTTTTAGATTCACATTGGTTCATTTTTGAACAATGACAACCTGTGACACGCTCCCTATATTGTTTACCATGCTACTTTAAATATTCGGTCTGAAATAGCAAGTAAGTATGACTTAGTAATAAGTGTAATTCCTGCACGCCGCCGGCCAACCACTAAGCATACAGTAGTTGCTTTATGACATTGTGTGTGTGAGTGAGACCAGCGATCCTTGCATGCATGAAATATTGCACATTATGACAAGTTTTGCTTGCTAACTACACAACAACACAAAACGTGTTAGATATAATACAGTTTTTCATTCAGAATTGTAGTATTATAAAGTACTATAAAGATTTCTAACTGGCGAATGACATGAACTAGTGGATTGTCTACTGTCATCTTTATGGTGCACGTTCATGATATCAGAAGGTGTGGGTTTGGACGGCAGGGGTGGGACTGTGTTTCAAAGATATTATGCTAAACGGTTAGCCTTTTGGCAGATCACCTACTGCACCTTTAAGTGGTTCTAAACTCTAAACACAAAAGGAGATATTCTGAAGAATGTTGGAAAAAAGCATCAATTGGCCAGTAGGAACAAAAACAATTCTATGTGAGAGAGTAAACGATGGGAGATTTTTCATTTTTGGGTGAACTATGTCATTCACCATTGGAGCAAAGTGTTGGTGATATTTCTTTTATTTATTTTTTTGCTTGTTTGTTTGATTACTTTGTTTGATTACAAATGTATGATTTGTTTTATGCAACAGTAAAACATGTCTGTTTAATTTCAAAAATTGTAATGCTTTATTTGACCTGAAATAATGCAAAACATTTGTTGGTTCAAATTTTTATAAATACTGTTTTGGATATCAAATATCGCATTTGTCTTCAATATTGCACAGCCTAATATAGCTCATTTATTTTATGTAATCCTTAACCTTGTTCCTGGTCTCTGTGACTCTGATTCCTGAACCTCTCGATCATGTTAGCCAGCTGTTTGTCACATTTTTCTAAAATATTGTAAAGTTCATCCAGATTATCTGCCCCAAGCCTCTGTTGTTTTTCCATCTCAACCAAAGCATCTAGAAATGACTGTATCGGAAAAAAGAAAACATTAAATACGTGTAACTGGGTAAATGCAACCCATTATTACTGTATCTACCTGATACATTCAATTCTTCATTAAATAAAATGCAAAATAAATAAATAAATACATAGCTCGTTTTAAAAGCTAGTTATTAAAGTCCAAGTAGCTCTTCATCAACATTTATAAATTCAACAATTTCATAATAAATTATTATGTATGTGCAATTTGATCATAATAAACACAGGGTTTTAACTCACAGTATATTTTCCTAGCTTTGCCCTTGGTAGATCCAAAAGAAACTTTGCTGCACGAAAGTTTTCTTCTGTCATGTCCTCAGATATTTTCAATAGCATCTTTCTGTGATGAAAAGAACGTAAAAAGAAGTCACTAACATTTTATGAGGAGCCATTTCCAGGAAAACCATACAACTACCACTTATCTCTATCAATTATTTACCACTACTTCGCTTATCTCTATCACACTACCAGTTTAACAGCGGACTTTCCATTGTCATAACCTACATCTACAGTTCAATAAAATTGTTTTCATACCTATAGGCTGAGACACCTTTACGAGAATCATCAAATTGTAGCAGATTTCTATTCACTTCCTCTTTGGATTTTTTCAGAATCTCAAGCAAGTCAATGCGGCCAATTGCGATCAGAAGTTCAGGGATGAGCAGCTCATCCTCAAGCAGTCCTTGCTCATCCAGTCGCATGAACAGGTCTTTAGCATCAGTCACTGACTCCAAACGCCTTTTGGGAATGAAATCTAAGCACAGAAACTTCAGCTGGTCCACATCAACGCTTGTCAGGTTCTCGTCAATCTCGTGAAAGATCTGAAGATCCATATTCTACTGCATAATGTAGAAAAACATTTTTACCAACCAAAGGAAAACCCTTATTTTTGCTAACAGTCTGATAGTCATAAGCTCAACAGGACATGTTAAGGCTTGCCCTAACCTGTAGAACTGAAAACATGCTGTCGGAAAGTTCAAGATTTAGTTAATATATGCTTATTTGTAATATATAGATAATATATTATAACATATATAGTTAATGAGGATATTGGAATTTTGTTCCAGAACATAAAAGTAATGTCAAGTTTCATTTTAACGCAGCATACAAAACTATTCTATTACAAAAATTATTATTTTATTAGTTATATTTCTATAGCCTGGTCACAGCTAGCCACTGTGTGTGTGTGTGTATATATATATATATATATTTGTTGCGGTTACAGTTTAACTTATTTGTTTTATGAATTTATTGCGTATTTTAAATGATATGCTAGTTATCCCATGACACTCAAGCTAGCTTCAGTTTAATCACTCTTGAAATGTTTACAACTACACAACATACATTAAATAAAGTGTAACTTGTCAATACTTACAATTTAGTGTCAAGCTAATTCCTTTTTGCTCAGTAAGTGACCTGCTACTATGTATCAAACTAATTACGGCAAACAGTCATTAAACCTAACGCCAACATGTCCTAAAATACAAACGGTTCTTACCTTGATGTTTACACCATCCAAGTGAAATAAAATCGACGTGAACCCTCGTATAAGAACTTAAGTCAGGCTAGCCGGATTGGCATGCTAATGCTACTGTTTTTCAGATTAACTTGGTTGCTTTCAGTTTCTGCCAAATACATTTTCGACTTACCAGGAAGTGACATATGGGTACTTTCAAAATAAAAAAATGGAGGGCGTTACCATTCAGTCACGCAATTCTGAAGAAATACTTCTAATTTACAGTAACTCTGACACGAAAAAATTGTATTTTAAGCATGTTTAATGTGTAGCATATCTGTATAATGCTGTTTAGATTTTTTTTCCTATACCAATTTTCAAATATTACAATTACAAAAAAAAAATGGTATTTAAGAATGCAAAGTTCCAATATTTATTTTATACACTAAAATGTTTGATGTCTTAGGTATTTTTAAAGAAGCTAAATTTCAATACTGTATCTGACATAAGTTATAAGAGTGCTTACAAAAACAGAGCCACTATACCAAGGCACCATTAGAAGAAAACCTTTATTTTCTGTTTTGGCTAACATCAGACACATCATGGTTAACATTTATAATCCCAATAGAAAGTTTCAGGACTCCTTCTGGGATTTTCCATGAGGACTTTGAGAGTCAAAGGGTGCAAAAAAGTCACGTGCAAAAGAGAAGACATCTTGAGGTTTTCTCAACAGCAGAAACTGCAGGAAGTCCGCCAGTAAAGCCTTCAACTCAGGGTGTTGTCTGATGTATGAGGAGTAATCTGCTTTGAGCTCTTCCTGTGTTGTGAATGTGTAAAATGTGTCAGCTAAACAAACTTCAAATGTCTAAAACGTAAAGAAATAGTACACCAAACATGTTTGCTTTTTTATTTAGATCACAAAAGAAAATATTTTGAAGAATGTTGAAAACCTGTAGCCTTTGACCTTTTTATTACAGTGAGTATCAATAGCTACCGGTTTTCATCATTCTTCAAAATATCTTCTTGTGTGTGTTAACCCAAAAATTACACAGTAATTACATAAATAAATGTTAATTTTTAGGTGAACTATCCTTTTAATTTGTTTTAGGTAGAACATTTCAACAATGGATTTGATTTTTGTACCCCACAATATTGTTTTAATAACTGTGTAGAGGTCTTTATGAATAATTATTGCACAAAACATTACAATAACTTATATTTGTGATACCTTTCTGTCAAGAAACTTTGAATAAAGCTCCATATCTTCCTCCCATATGAGGGGCTTCTTCTCAAACACTGGAATCTTGTCCTTCTCCACTGGAAAAAAACATGTTTTAATCTCTTTTTACTTTATTTTTTGGACTGTAAATATTAATTATGATCACAAAAGAGCAGAATGTGAAGGGATAAAGTGTTGTTACCTCCATCCAGCAAGAAAGGCAAATGCAGCAACTTCATCACTGCAGGTGAGCCCAACTGCACTCTGCTTGCTAGATGCCTATGTGAAAATACTTTAGTTAAAGCTTTCAAACATATATCTAAACTGAAACATCAAGAATATATGGAAGCAATTGATTTTGATTGAAAGATGCTTATCAACAGCTACCACTAGTGTTCTTATACCGTTTGCAAAGACAAATTTAAGCACTTTCCAGGTGCATTTTCAAACTTTTCCAGCACTTTTATAATCAAGTGTGGCATTTTTACACACATAGACAAACGTCATAAAATTATATCAGATGCTATTTGTTATTGTTTCTATAGTATAGTATTCTAAGCAACAGTTTTGATGGCATATTTACCAAGTCCAGCATTGAATTACTGTCAATTACTCTCTTAAATGTCATTTACTTGCAACATAAAATCATCATATTTCATCTTAAATTTATATTTATTTTAATTTCAAAGGGCACATTTTAGAAAAGGCAAATTATGGTACAGACACATGCGCAGAATTCAGAGCTTTTATTTCATGTAGAATCAAAAACGTTTTTATTCAGCCAGTTAATAGTTATTACCTATTGAGTAAAATAAAGTATTACAAAAGCAACAAGATTACATTTTCAAGCAGTTTCAAGCACTGTATCCAAAATTGAAGCACTTTTCAAACCTTGAAAACAGTAGATTAAAACTCAAGCATTTTCAAGAATTTCAAGCACCCAAAATCTGTACCATCCATTCTTTCTAGGGAAATACAAAAATAGAGTTTTACCCATCAGGCATGAAGTAGCAATGCCAGGTTGCTGAGGAGTGATTTGCAGAGGAGATGGTCCTTTCAATCCCAAAGATATCGACTAAATCTTCCCCAATCATCTGCTTTTGCCACCCAAGTGCTTTCTGAAGCAAACAAGTGTATCAGTCTCATTTAAGAACGATTAACAAAACCACATCTACAATCATACATGTACTGGTCACATGGCATATAAATACCAGCTAGGTGTGAAATGTAACCAGTAATCTCCCTGGACGTACATAAATTGACTTAGAAAGCACGGAATCTACATCTAATGACAGGAATGTCATGTTTTCCGGAACAGTCTTCTGTCGAGCCATTATGCGCAGGAGGAGGAAGTTGGATGCCTCAGACACAAAGCCATTTAGAGAGCTCCATGGGAATTTGTGGGTTTGTGTTTTCACTCCCTGAAAAATTAGTTAAAGAGATGTTATTATTGATTTTTTTTTTTTTAAGTATGTTTAATTTAATTTAAAACATGCCTTAAAGGGATAGTTCACCCAATAAAAATAAACATTACCTCATCATTTATTCTCCCTTTGTGAGTTTCTTTCTTCTGTTGAACACACAATAAGATATTTTGATGAATGCTGGTTACTGGCACCCATAGACGTCCTTAAATCAAAATAAAATAAAATTTACTATGGAAGTCAATGGGTGCCAGCTATCAGCATTCTTCAAAACATTTTCTTTTGTATTCAACAAAAGAAAGAATCTCAAATGTATTTTGTAAAAGTGAAGGGTGAGGAAATGATGGCAGAATATTCATTTTAGGGTGAACTATCCCTATAATTTCAATGGCATTAATGAAATCAACACAAGATCTGGCAGGTTTAGGTTATCAAACATGCGTTTCACCCCTTTTTTAAAGTAAATGTATTCAAATATGTTGAACAGAATACTATTTACCTCTCTCTCTGAGATGACTCGGTCAACCACTAGTTGATTATCTTGTCTAACAATATGAATCTTCCGGTCCACCGTTTTCTTTTCCAGCTGGAATATTTACAGTAGCTTAGATTTGATTGGGATGTGTAGTATTACATTAGTTATTTCTTTTCAATTAATTTAAATATGTTGATTAACACATACTGATTTAAATGTTTTTAATAAACTTTGCTTTTATTTCAATGAAAAAGATACCTTTACATATTCATGATGATTCTCTTCCAGTATCTCAAGCTTTCTGGATATGTAGGCTGTTAACAACCCAAACAAAAACAACATATTTTTTGTTTATTTTGTGTTTAAAGTCACCATAAAGTATATTTAAAAATGGAATACTGTATAATGTATTATAACATATTCATCAGTGGCCATATGTTTTATTAACGTCACATTGTAATCTTTTCTCTAAATCTGTAAAACTCAATTTTTTTTTTCATTTATCGCCATGAAAGACAACTTGACACTAAATCCTGAAATCCACCAGCAGCAAACAAACTTGATCCAGTCTTCCTATGGACAAAGCCAAGTATTGCCTTTCATATTTTCTTGTTTGAGAAGTCATATCACTTAGAAATATGTCACAAAATGGAAGAGACAAAGGCACACAACTTTACAATCAGCATGAAATGAAAGTTCATTTGGTGTGTTTTGTAAAACGTATCAGATGCAAACACCTTCTGTAATGAGAAAAAACGTTAAGTTAATCTAAAATGATCTATTATGATTTCATTGTGACTAAGAACATGCTGAGAAAATAACACAAATATGTTTGTTCTCACTACTAAATAATAAACTTAAGTCATTACACAAAGCTTACCTACAATGGATGTGCCACAAGGGATGTCATCAATAGTTCCGTGACTGTTGGCATGGAGCAGATAGCAAAGCTCCTCATTGTAGCTCGCTTTAGTAACACTTACAGAGAAATCTCCCAGTTCTCTGCCCGAATCGGACACGGTCACAAGTGAATCTGCAAACAAACACTGCTCCAGATCCCTCTGTGCTGCAAATGACAGCAAAAGTGAGTTGCAATAAGAAATCCAAATGCAATCATGCATTTCAAATCTTTCAATCATGTAAATCAAATAGTTGTTGTTACTTTGCATGTACTCTAAAAAGTACTGGGAGAGTTAACATCGAAATTAATCTTCTCGAATTACACATAAATTTACTAAATAATAATTCAACGAAACAAAACATTAACCATTACAGAATAAACCTTAGTCTTTGTATTTAAACCACGATAACCTCGAAACACCCATGGTGTTAGTACACTAAACAACGTTTAATGCTAACCATGGTGTTTATAGTAAAACTGTGGTTACAAATTGGTAATCAATAAACCAAAAACAATGTTTACATACTATAAGTTTTCTATAATAAAGTCATAGAGGACACAGATGCCATTACCAGATGGTATCTAGCCCTAAAATAGCATTTCTGACTGAACAGAAAAACTTTAAAATTGACGTCACTTACTGAATTATAGTAATGTTTAAATTACTTACCAATGTTGTAAATAAACTCCACTGCATTAACTGAAGCTTTCAGCTCTTCTGTTTCATTCTGGGATGATTCACTTTTCTCCATGTGTCTTAAAAACCCCTGATAAACCAGAGACAATCAAGCAACCGTTATAACTAAACATAATGCTTTATATAATATCGCGCTATAAGATTATAGCATATTAAGTGTTATTTAAACTGTGCGTTTGTTTTTTTTAACGTTAACTTACCTGGATCGTATTGATTTTAACAGCTCAATCCTTCAACAGGCTTCAAACAAACGCTAATTTGCTTCGCTAACGCTAATAAAAATAGAATATCATCAAACTAGAAGCTTCAAAATACGTTACAGAAATCAGTACAAACACTAACAGCGTCAACATTAGGCCATAAACGTCTTTATTTAGCGTTTGTGTGTTTTTTCGTTCATGCCTCAAACTTATTAGCATCTTTGGTTTCCTTAGTAACGACGTTGTCAACATCTACCGTAAACCTTCTTGTAAAGGCGCCACTGGCAAAACAGAGAACGCAGACTCATATTAATGACTAATTCATGGGTTTATTATCACAATACGTTGATAAATAAAAATCACTGCTTGTTGTACCATAGGTTTTCAAAACTCTGTTCACGGGTGGTTCACGGCACATTAATAACAAGGTAAGAAAAAACAAGTGCTTTATAATTAGTGAAAAACGTGTCTAAAAACGTTCAGACAATGCCTTTCACAATGACTTCACTCAAATCTGCAGTCGGAGCACTGTTTCCCAACCTTGTTCCTGGAGGTACACAAACACTGCCTACTTAACTTACTGTAATTGAGTAGTTTTTCTCAGAAATTGTACTTTACTAGGTAGTTAAAAAATATTGGTACTACTACTTTTACTTGAGTACATTTAATTGCAGTAATATGGTACTTTTACTACAACACTGTCCTCGCCCTTGCAGTCACTACTTTTGTATGTTTATTTTATCTTGTCTACAGTTACTGGCTAATAAGAATAATCAGTCCCATGATTCCCATACAACAAATCACTAAGACAGATCAAAGAAAGGATGCTTTAGAAATACAGCAAACATGTACAGTGTGGAAGAGTCAAAAGTGTCCAAGAAGATGCAATATTGTTACACAAAATGACTGAGAGACTGTTTAGGCTGCACTGATGAAAAGGTGAAGGACACCTACTGTATGATGATCGAAATCGCCAAATGACCCTAAACAAAACCTAAATTCACTACAGAATGTTACGTTTTCAAACACATGCACAAATTACATGTATTCTATCAATGCTGAACAAGCTTGGTTTGTAGTGCCAACCGCTGGAGA